>JAJPUD010001074.1:230647-263234 GCA_023553655.1 Myrmecobius fasciatus | reverse complement strand
CTCTCTCTCTCTCTCTCTCTCTCTCTCTCTCTCTCTCTCTCTCTCTCGTTCTCCTTTCTCACTCTCTCTCTCACTCTCTCGTTCTCCTCTCTCCCCTCCCCCCACATACGCAGGTTCACACATTCACATATATAGACACAAAATATCTCTCACACACTGACTGCAGTTCTAGGTTTCTGTCGGGATGACAGAGACCCAGAAAAAAATAAAATCTGACAGCGCAACACAGGGATGGGGACAGAGGTTCCAGGAGCTGAAGGGCGGGGAGAAAAGAGACAGAGCACTGACAGGTAGCAGAGTGGAAATGACACCCAGAGACACTAAGCTAAAGCCGCGGGTCGCTTGTGGGCGGATGCCCAGATGGACCAGAAAGCCCGAGACCACTGACCAACGCTGCGGGTGCTTTCTAAGCAACTGTAAAGGCCAACCTGACTACATGGGCCCTTTTAAGGGGGAAGATGAACACAAAGCTTCTCTGGACTAAGGTGGGGAGGGGGCATCTCCGGATCTGCGCAGGCCAACTCTCCAACAAGGCAATGATATAGCGGGGTGCTGGAGAGTCGCCCCACCCCCTATTCATACTTCTCTCCTTACCTCCTGGTGAGGCTAGGGGCAGAGAGAGGACAGAGCCCAGGGGGCGGCCTTAGAGTCGCCTGGGAAGTAGCCAAAGGAGGTGGGAAAAAAGCAGTCCGAACCTCTCCTCAGCGCGCCCCCCCTCCATTCCCTGGCGCCTGGGAGCAGGGCCCATGGAGAGGGGCTGACAGGCGGCAGATGGCACACGCTGGAGGGGGAGTAGGGGAGGAAGATTGGACTCCGCTTTCGGGTCCCCCAGCGCAGGCTGTCTCTGCTCTGGGGAGGAGGCGGTGCAGAGAACAGCCCTCGTTTCAGGGCCTCCTCTACTCCCTAGGGAGCCCAAGATCTCTTCCCCCTGGAGACTGGAGAGAGAAAAAGGAATTATTGAGAGAATGGACACAACAAAGAGGAAAGGTAGTGAATGGGGAGGTGGAACAGGAAGTAGGGGTTAGGAGAAGACAAGGATCTGGAAGGGAAAACAGTCAAATGCTCATTTGAAAAATAGCCGAAGAACGGCCCTAGCAAAGGAACGAGATGGGGATGGAGTGCCGCAGAGTGCCGAGAGGAGCTTAGTTGAGAGCAAGTAGGACTAGAAGATATACTAATCTAGGAAAGGTACGGGAATATGATGGGAGCACCAGTCGAGAGAAGAGGGGGCACCACGGTCCGGTCAATGCTAGCTGGGTTTGCACAAAGTTAAGAAGAGCCAAGCGCATGCTTGCTTGCCTGCGTGAGTAGCGGGAGCAGGAACGGAGGTTTATCTCTGACACACAATATCTCTCCACTACTAGGCTGGTTCTCCCCGGTTACCACCTGATTTCTCAAGTCAGCCAGGGAAGGCTGGAAAGGGAGACAGACTTCTTGGTCTGATTCTGCCTTGGTTCGTTGTCTGGTCTAATCTTTAAAAAGAGAAGACAAGACGGGAAAAAGGGAAGAGAGGAAAAGAGAGAAGAGGAAGGGGGAGAGAGAAAAGATCTCTTTGCTGTCTTAGAGGGGGGGAATCTATGGGAGATAGAATTTTTGCTCCCTAAAATATAAACTAGCAATTAGCTTTTACAAAGGGATATTTACTGAAAAGGAATAACAAGAAACAAAGTACAGCAGCCTCCTAAACTTCCTATACTACTTCAATCCCTGGAAAAATTACAAAATATGTCGTCGTCGTCGTCCCCCCGCCCCCACGGCTGAACAAACTATAGTATATGGATGTAATACTATTGTGCTGTAAGAAAGAGAAAAAGACAATTTTAGAAAAACCTTTGAGGACTTTTGTGGATTAATGAAGAGTGAAGTGAAAAGAACCAAAACAATTTACACTATAATATTCATATTATAGAAATAAATAATTATCAAAGATTTAAGTACTCTGGAAAATGAAATAATCCATTATTATTCTAGAAAACTGATGATGAAAAGACTACTCACCTCCTGACATGGAAATGATAGAATTAAATGCAAAATGAGACATTCTCCAAATAGCAATTTGTTTTGATAGACTATGCCTATTTGTTACGAATATTTTGTCTTCCTTTTTTTTAAGGGGGAGATGGAGCAAGAGAAGTGAAAGGGAAGGGGAAAGTGCAATAATTGGGAACCCCCTCCCAACTCCCCAAGTGATGTAGAGAAAGTTCTGGGTATGGCATAACTGATAGACTAATCACACCTTTGTTTGCAGGATATGGGATTTATCTAGACTATTTAATTGATTCACTACTGAGCTATCAAGTACTCGGGGCTGGTTCAAGTTTTGCTGCTATAGCTCCTAAAAGACTCTGCAACCAATTCCAGACCCTGGATTTTCAGTGGCTCTTTTAATTTTTCAAAGCTCAAAGTCATAACCTGGTCCATTAGATCTCTGGTATTCAGTCACCTTCGAAGCAGCTAAGTGACTCAATAGAGGAATGGACTGGACTCAAAAAGACTAAAGTTCAAATCTGGACTCAGACAATTAAGAGCTAAGTGACCCTGGTCAAATGACTGAATCTCTATTGCCTTAATCTACTTAGAAGGAAATGGCAAACCATGTCAGCATCTTTACAAAACAAAAAACCAAAACCATGCACTGTGTGGTCCATGGGGTTTTGAAGTCAGACACAACTGAAAAACCACACTCTATTACTTTAGATGGAAAAAGAAACATAATAAATTCAGAAAAAAGCAGAAATCACCATATATTCACAACCATGACTGGATAGGAAGAGAAGGCAGCTAGCAACAGGTGTCAAATATTGCCTTGTCTGCTGCTGTTTCTTACTAGCCAGAGACTTACAATAATTTTTACCTCATTCCAGAAAAAGTTCATCAAGTCCAATATTGTGTACTCACACAGAGTTCTCATTCAGCAGGTAATAAAGACTTTTTGCCAACTAGAAGGCCTCAGTTTAAATCCTCACTCTACTGACCTTGCATCTCACTTCCCTCATCTATGAAACAAGGAGGTTTTGATTAATGTCTGTTCTAGTTCTAAATGGAAAGGAAGAAGGAAAGAAGGAAGGAAGGAAGGAAGGAAAAGAGGGGGGAAAGGAGGGAGAGAGGAAGGGAGAGAAGACAGAAAGAAGGGAAAGAGGGAGGGAGGGAAGAAAGATCATTTGAATAAATGATTCCTTAGGTCTCTCCTAGTTCTAAACCTACAACCCTTGTCTTCTTGTCTTCTCTTCCTAAAGAGTAGACTCTAGTGTTGATTTGGTGTAAAAACCAGATTCAAGTCTAAATTCAAGAAATAGGTTTTCTTTTGAGTTTCCTATACCAACCCTGAAAGTTGTCGAAGCAGGCTTCAGGTAAATTCAGAGCAAAAGCAACATTCTTATGGGAATGAGAACAATGAAATGTGTAGTCTCTGTAGGGAAATACATTGAACGATTCATCAGTATTAATTCTGGCCTATTTATTAAATAATCAACCTTCTTCATAGTTGCTCAACTCTCTGCTATGCTTTGTAAAGAAGTACAAGGCAAAAACCTTCCCATCAGGAATTTACAATCTGGTTAAGGACTCAACTTTCTCTTCTAGTTCTATAATTAGAGAACAATTAGGTGCTAAACTATACATCAGCATTTCTGAAAGGATCAGGGTTCATTGGAATAGTTCAAAAAGTCAAAGGCTTCCTAGAGTCCATTTTAGATGACTATTTAGGAATATACTGATTGACCACTTGCTACCTTTGATAGTTACCTTCTCAACTTCTCTCTTTGTCCCTCCCTCTTTCTCTTTCTTTCTCTGTCTCTGTCTGTCTAGTCTGTCTGTCTCTCCTCAATTTAAGCTGGAAATTCCATAAATGTCTGTCTGTGTTTAGGGTCTAGTTTAATCTTTAAATCCCCAGTTCCCCAACTTAGATCAGTGCTATATGCATTATAGACGTTTAAATTAAAAGTTAATTGAATTTATTTTAAAAAAATATTTACTGACAAAAATGAATTAGTAGATTTAATTGTGTCAAATAAAGTTTCTTTGCCCTTATTTCTTTCCATAGTTCATTTTAAAAATAACACTATTTGGAATGTAATTTTTCCTTAAAAACTTCTCTAATAACAAAAAAAGCAAAGTTACATACCTTTAGGCAGTACCTGCCTCCAAAGAGGCTGGATTTATCCTAAAGTCTCTCCAAAAGAAGATGCTAACTTGGGGTGCTTAATTGTTAACCATTTATATGTTAATCATTGTCTTACCTACCATCTCAACTGATATTTCTGTGATGAGCAAAAGGTTCATTTTAAATTTTCTACATATAAGAAAGAAGGCAAGTAAAGAGAAAAAAAAGATAGCAAATGGAAAAGAGAGGAGAGGAAAGAAAAGGAAAAAGGAAGGGAGAGGAAGGCAGGAAGAAAAGGGAAATTCTCAATGTGATTCTATTGCTTTAGGTTTTTGGCTTGGCAGCAGAAAAAAAAAATCCCTGAAGATTTTGCTGGAATTCCCCACAGATTTCCAATGTCCCTCAATGACTTCAGCTCTAGCAGAACATTTACAGATTCGAGTATCTGCTTTTCTTGAATTTGGGATCTAGAAAGCTAATAAAAGCAAAGTCTAAGGGTAGGAACCTCTTCATCTTCTCCATTTTCTACTCAATTTGATAATATATGGTTTCATTACTAATGACATTATTTTTTAGTCATCATCAGGTTTGGTTTTTTTTTTTTTTTTGGGGGGGGGGGTTGTTGTGTGTGTGTGTGTGTGTGTGTGTGTTTTTTAGGAAGTCCCAAAACCTTGGAAGGTCTCTGATTCTAAGTTAGTAAGGAGACCAGTGTTGTTGGGCTGAAGCATAGGTGTTTTAGTGCTGCTTTACCAACTCAAAACAATGAAAATTTACCTATCCCAGGATACCATTCATGACAAACTCTACCAAATGCTATTTAGGGCTTCCAGGGCCAGTTTCCTTTGAGAATTTGTGCTTCTTAAAATGCTGCTGTATAAATTTGCACTCAAGTATTTTCGTGCATACGTATGCATTGTATTGTGGATGTTCTCTTCCATCATTGAAGAAGAAAAGAGTTTATTATAGAAAGCTGTACAGATATTTCACAGTTTTTGCCTGTGAGTTGCCCTCTTTCTAGTTTATCCTTTAACTCTCTGCAGATGATTATGCTTAGTAGGATTTCTCAACAAGTTTTCTGTACTCTTGAGATTTCCCTCCTCCTGTTTTTAATATTTAATCTTTAATTATCCTTCTCAATAAGACTTCAAAAATAAATTTATCTTCTAAACTGGGGTTGCCTGTGAAAGGCACAATACAGATAGTCTGTGTCTATATCTGTTCTTGAATCTCTTTCCCCTTTTTCTGTATCAATAGTTTAAGCTATGTTGTGTTGTATGCGTTATCATCTTCTTGTTTTTAATCTCTCTTCTAAAATAGTTTTGATTTTAATCTTTCAACTGACAAGCCAGTGATATACTAGCTGAATTTACTCTCACCTCTGTAGCCAATCACTTTAAGGAATTTCACAATCTCCAGAAAATTAAAATTGAGAATCAACTAAAAAGCAATTATCATTGCTACAGAGAATCCAACAAGAGAAGACAGGACTCCAGACCTCAAACAGTTACAGTCTAATTGAAGATACAATGCTAATGCATAAACATTTATTAAAAAGTCAAAGGTAACTTTTAACCAGTACAAATTATATTTATTTTTATATATTTCAAATATACTATTAATACACCCCTACACACACACACACATACACACACACACATGCATGCACGCACGCACACATGTTGTCTACCTTAATAAAATGATAAAACTAAGTTTCTTGAGTTCAGACACTGGCCACGTTTGTCTTTATAATCCGGCACATAGTAGGCACTTAATAAATGCTTGTATTCTATCATACAATAAACATTTATTAAGTACCTACTATGTGCCAGCCACTGGTCCAAACACTGAGAATAAAAAGGATGCTTTTTTTTTAAGCTTCTGCTTTAAAAATCTCACTGCCTGATGGAGAAAACAATATGCAAACAGCTATGTAGAAATAGCTAAGATAAAATGAAGGTAATTAGCAAATGGAAGGCACTAGCATTAAGGGGGATTAGGAAAGGCTTCTTGTAGAAAATGGGATTTTAGCTGGGAATCAAAGGAAGCATGGAAGCCAAGAAAGGGGGAGAGGGAGGGAAGGAAGAAAGGAGAAAGAGAGGGAGAGAGTGATATGCAAAATCCCTTATTGAGAGATAGTGAAAATTCAAAGTCTGGAGTGTTTTTGTAAAGATCAGCAAGAAGGCCTGAATCACTAGATCAATCCAATCAAATCTAATAAACATTTATTAAATGGCTACCATTGTGCTGGCCAATGTAGGGAAATGACATACAAAAGGATGTGGGGAAGGTATGAGATCAAGCCCTGGGACATATTGTTTGTTGAAGCAGGCAGATTCAAAGTGGAGTGAGCTGAGCCCTCTATAAAGGAAGGCACTGATGGGAGTTGGAAGCGGAGAGGAAGACCACAAGATGGAGAGCAAAGGAGGGAGCAGTCTTGAACGAGAAGGGGGTACAGCCCTGAACATGTCCAGATACAAACAAGTCAAACTTAGATCAAAGAAAGGTGAGTAAGGAACCATCAGGAAGGGAGAAAGAGACGAGCAGACCAAGGGAGAGTGAGAGAGAAAGATTCATGGAGGAGGGAGGAGGTTAAGGGAGATAGTAAAAATTAGAAGCATGGGACTGAGATTATAATTATGTAATCTATATATTATATAACTATATAATATATAATATTACTATATTATATATTAATAATATACATTATATACAATATTATAATATATAATAATATATTATATATATATATAAATAACTGAGAGTCTACCTGGGAGGGGCATCTTGTTCCATGAAGCTGAAAACAGGCAGGACAGCAGATACAAAATGAAGTAAAGATCCAGGGGTACATGAGGCTAAGTAGATGTAAGAAACCTGGACAGTGATGATGAGGAGCAAGTTATGAAGGGTTTGGACTGATTGTATAAGAGCACTAAAAGTGCTGCCATAATTCAAAGAGTAAGATCATTAAAGAGTAGAATTTTAAAGCTGAAAGCTTAGAGATCATATGATTCAACTCTTTCATTTGACAAAGAAAGAAACTGAGTCTCAGAGGCTTAAGCAACTTGACTGAGATAACAGGGAGAGTTCATGCTAGATCAAGAACTAGAATAATGCCTTCTGTCTGAAGCCTATTCCAATACTTTTTCCATGACACAGGGTTGCTTCCAATTTAGACTATTCACAAATAAATATGACATTCGATGGACACAAGGAAGCATTTGAAACTGAGTGCTGGTGAAGAGAAGAGGTAAGAAGCAAGGATGACTGGGCAATCTCCTCCATGTATCTCTAACTAAACTACAAATGAGCTCCTTCTAAGGAAGAACGAGGTCTTTAATAATAACATGTGTGTCTTCTTCCCACCCAGATAGATGGAACAGTGGACAGAGGGCATGGCCTGGAGTCAGACCACTCCATTTTCTCTGCTATTTTGTTGTTTCAGTCATATCTGGCTCTTTGTGATCCCATTTAGGGTTTTCTTGGCAATGATACTGGAATGGTTTGCCATTTCCTTCTCCAGATCATTTTACAGATGAGGAAAATGAGGCAAACAGGCTTGCCTAAGGTCACACAGCTAAGATATATCTGAGGTTGGATTTGAATTCAGGAAAATGAGTCTTCCTGACTCTAAACCACTTAGCCTATTCACTGTGTCACCTAGTTGCCTTATTTCTCTTGAAGAAACCTCAAATGGGGTCATGAAGAGTTAGAAATGACTGAAAAACAACTAAATAATCACTGTTACACAGTGAGTACTAGAAAAAGATTTTGGATAAGTAAGTAAGTAGGCACCCAACCAATGGAAAGAAGAATCTCTTCTGAGAATGTCATAAAAAGGATTCCTGCTTCATAGAGTTTGTTTATATGAGTTTAGTCCTCGTAAAAAACAAAACAAAACAAAAACCTCACAAAAAACCTTCCCATTTCTATAATGCTTCGAGGTTTGGAGCATACTTTCTTCACAACAACCCTGTTTGGGTAGGGCATTACTGTATTTATTTTCCCAAAGAGGAATCTCTGAAAAGTTTAGTGATTTGAATATGGTCATACAAGAAGTAGGATAATACTTAATTCCATACTCCATAACTGGCACACTTTATATTCTTCCAAAATTTTCTTTAAAATTCTTTACATTCATGAACCCTTCTCACTTTGAGATTTGGTGATTCAAAAATCACAGGACAATTTGAAGCTCAGCAATACTAAAATTCAGGATAGGTGGAAGATGGGTTTGAGGATAAGGACAGGAATACACACAAGTTCCCTTTACTGCTATTGGACAGGGAAGGCCAAAGACCCTTTGCATTAAATGTTATTTTGTTTTACTTTGTATATATCTGCATAAACAAACTGTATGCTCAAGTATTTAAGTTATATATCTTTGTGGGCATTTTTGTCTCTGTATCTTCAGGACATAGCACTGTGCCTGACACTTAATGACTAATTTAATAATTTTTTAAAAACTGAACTAAGAAGGTAGGCATTGTGGTGAGACTTGTAGATCACTTGAGTTAAGGAGTTCTGAGTTGCTGTAAGGTTAAGTCAATAGTGTGCTGGCAATAAATCTCGACACCAGTATGGAGAGCTTCTGGAGGAATCAGTCAGTTTAAGGATCCAGGGCAGAAAAAAATAAGATGGGATAAAGTTTCCATACTAATCAATATTAGATCAAGTCAGGAGCTGCCCCTGTATTTCCAGCCCAGATGGTACAGAGAGATTCAGTTTCCTCATCCTTTCTCCCCAAAGAAGTTGGACCTGTGATTTCAATGTTGTAGGAAGCATTGAACTTCCACTATAAAATGAGGATGAGGAACTTCTATAAAACCAGACAGACATCTCAATGGGAATTTGATTCTTAGAGCAGTCTTATGCACTGAGAAGTTAAACTACTTGCCCAGTATCACAGATTGACTTTGTGACCCGGGAGTTTGAACTTTCTGATTTAAAAGGGCAGTACTTTGATCATTATACGAGGTTGCCTTGTGTTACATGTTTGTTACATATTTTAAAATATTCGATTGAATGTTGGACCAGACAAAGTAGTGGAGGATCATAGTTCTACATGTAGCATTTGACCCCTGGTGACTTCTGAGTATTCTATAAACTTGATAAATGATTCAGAAAGTTCAAAGGTTTTTCTACCCTGCCTTGCGGCTTGATGGCTATTGACCAACCCAGGCCATGTAGGTACCCATCTTCTAAAACAAGGGATCTTCTAGTAGGGAACTTTAAAATTATAAATGTGTTTTAGACAGGAGTCAAATCTTATGCTTAAGCAATGAAAACCTTATTATGAAAGGCCACACAGAGAAAAAAACCTGATGACTAATATCTCCTAGAACCATTCAATCCCACCAAACTTTCAGCAAACATCACCTAAAGACACCTGTTTCTCTTCTTTCATACCTACCAAGAAATAGTTCAGCCTGTCTCTCATCCACCTAGAGATGAGCTGAACTTAAGCTCCAGGGGGTGGAGATCTGGAAAGGTAGGAAGAAGCCTGAAAAGAAGGGCTCTGAGAAGGGCAAAGTGGGGAAGACCAAGGGAGTACCGCCATTCCCTGCAGATGTCTCAGGAGCCCTCCACCTAAAAGTCGACTTTCCAGGATCAGAACTGGGTGTGCCTGTTTTTTGTTCTTTTTTTTTCAAGAATCTTCCAATCCCTAAAAATAACAGGAAAGCTTTAAAGGGACCCCTTTGGGAAGAAGGAAAGAGTGGTGCTGATTAAAGTAAAAAGGGAGCAGGGAGGTGTGTAAGCAGATCTTTCAGAGAATGCTATGACCAGATCCCCACTATGGCAAACAAAAACATCTAGGAGAGCAAATCCTTGTCCAATTGTGTTCCAGACTGCTGGAGAGAGCTAGGGTCTCTCTGTGTGTTGCCACCTCCCCCGACTCTTAAGCAGCTGTCCCCCCTCAATCCCTAGTGGCATTAGGGACAAAAAAGGAGAAAGACTTATGGGGTGGGGGAAGTGGGAAGGTCACATGAAACGCAGCCGGACATGGTCCACTCCTACGACTTCTGTCTCTTTCCTGAAGCTGTCGCTTGGTGTCAAATTGGCGAGGTGTTAGGGGCCTACTGGGAAGTTGGGAGAGAAGCACATTCATGGGAAACAGCAGACCTTAAGCCCCGATTTACCTCAGACCGCCCCTCCTCCCAGTCTCTGTCCCTCTTCCCTCCTTCCCCGGGGTCTCTCCCTAGGCCCGGCTGGGAAGCACCTGTGGGGTGGGAGCGGAGCCAGGCTCTGGGGGCTCGGGGGTTGCAGGGAAGCTGCTGCTCCTCTGCCCACTTTACAGATGGGGAAGCCGCAGGGGGTCTGCAGCCTGGGGGTCTCTGGGCCAGTTCTCCGCTAGGCTGGGAGAGAAGCCAGGCAGCTTGGGCTGCTCCAAGCTTGCTCCCCCGCCCCCCGCGGCCCCCTGCAGGCAAGCCGGGCAGGGCCCCTTCATAATTCCCAGATTGGAAAAATAAATAACTCCCACCGGGAGGAAATTTCTCGGATTTGCCTTGGCTCCTGTCGAAACCCCACCAATGCCTCCCAAGAATCCCTGCATTCTCCCTGGATTCCCTCTTGCCCCTTCTATCTTACCCACTTCGACAGCCCCAAGATCTGGGCAAAGCCTCTCGCTGGGGGAGCGGGAGGGGTTGAGGGGCAGTAGGCAAGACCGTAGGGCTTGGAGAAACAGATTAGGGGGGAAATTAGTGTTGCAAAAGCCGACTTTTCGTTTCACAGATTTAGATCAGGAAGGGATCGTAGAGATCAGCAAATGCAAGCTCCTTCGTTCGATTAAGGTGGCACCTAGGACCGTAATAGCACTCAGCTGATAAGTAGTACTGCAGGGATTCAAACCCAGGCTTGGTGACCCAGAGTCCATTGCTCAAACCACTTTTCTCCGCCCAGCGGTGGGAGGATAACCGGACAAAAAGAAAGGCGCCCCGCCTTCACCCTCCTCGTAGAAGGGAACCAGAGATAGGCTCTCCCCGGTGCTGCTGGGTTGTCAGCATTAAAAAGGTGTTTTGAAGCGAGTCCAAGACGACCAACCCAAAGAACAACCCTTCAGGGCCTGGAATCCTTGTTCACCACCCGGGAAGCCGAACTTGAGGGACCTGATTTCTAGGTTAGCCCCCAGCCTTGTGGGAGGCAGATCCTGGCCAGTGACTTCTCCAACGCGGGTTTGGGGGCGCACGCCAAAATGGGAAACGCTCTTTCCACCCCGACGACCCCGACTCCCTGGCCGGATGAAGCCCTGGACTGAGGGTTTCTGTGGCGACTACAATATTCCTGAATCCACATCCCATCCCTCCCAGCTTCCAGTACGCACGCTCCTAGTTCTCCCAGAGCGGGTTTTCTTTTGGTTTGGAAGCTTCTGCCCGAAAAACGCACTTAGGTAGAAAGGGCAAGTGAGTGGACAAGCAGGAGGGAAGGCCGGCTCCCGCGCCTCTCGGGCTAACTGCGTTCTCCCTTCTGGCGGCTTTGGGTCGCGCCGCCCCGGCAGCCTCTAGCTATAAACAGTTTTGACAAGAAAACAGGTTCCCCGCAGAGGCTGGCAATTGGATCATACAACCACCTCAGTAACAAAGCAAAGCTGGGAGTTTCAAGGTTTTATTTTATTTTATTTTAAATTTGACCATTTTACACACCAGGACTTTAACCCCCATGGAACACTGGCGACACTGCCCATTTGGAAAACCATGAGCTGCGTTCCCAGGCCTCCACAGTGTGCTTTTTGTGTCTGCCCTTTAACTACTTGTGAAAGTTAGACAAATACACACACACACACACACACACACACACACACACTAATACTATCCATGCATCTATTTTGACTACCTCGTGGGGAAGGAGAATGAAAGTACGACTAGTCCTGAGCCCCAGTTTCCGTGTCTGATAGGGTGATTGAACCATTCTGGCAATAGACTAAGATTTGAAGGGTTTCTTTTGCTTTCGGCAATAAATTGCAACATCTGAAAGAAAAAGAAGAATGCCAAATCACATTAAATTATGACCTTAAGAAATAAATCTCTATTTATAGAATAGAGATTTAAAACTGGAAGGATTCTTATTTTACAGGTTAGGAAGATGAAGCAGAATGATTACATGATTTTGTCCAGGCTCACATAGCTAGAAATACCTGAAGCGAGATTTGAGCCCTGGTATTTCTGATTCTTGAAAACAAATCCCTCATTCCCTAGAATATATCTATAAATTACAATTTTCATTCTTGGGAACTTGAGCTTATCTCATCTTTCTGCAGGTCTTGCCTATCCTCCACAGGCCAGGGTCTTCTTCCCTCTCACAAAAAATACAGCTCTGATTAATGCAAACGTGGTCCTGTAGAGAGGATTGCAGCATAAAGGCAAGAAATTTGGAAGAATTCTAGGCTTAATTCAATTGCTTCCTAGCTCTATGAGTTAGACTAAAACAATACTTTAACTCTGAGCTTGTTTCTTCTTCCAAATCCATATTATAATGTGGAGGTCATCTTAGATTCTAATGCCTTCCCCTTTAAGATTACCTCCATACACATTTTCTCAGGATATAGTTGCAAATTGCTAGAAAGAAAGAAAGAAAGAAAGAAAGAAAGAAAGAAAGAAAGAAAGAAAGAAAGAAAGAAAGAAAGAAAGAAAGAAAGAAAGAAAGAAAGAAAGAAAGAAAGAAAGAAAGAAAGAAAGAAAGAAAGAGAAAGGAGGGAAGGGAGGAAGAAAAAGAAGCAGTTATATTAAAACAAATAGAGATGACTACTAGAAGTGACGCAGTTTTGATGCTATCATTTTCAATTCTCAAAATATCTGAAAGATGAAAGGATACTAAATTTAAAAAAATTTATAGACTATTGTTTTCAAAAAAAAATTTTTAAATTCTGACCTAGAAAAATATGAACAAATATGAACATTTTCATATACAAAGAACAGAAAACTGTATTATGCATGAAATTGTAAATCTTCAACTCATACAACTGTTTTTAAAATATATATATAACAAATTCAATAGGTTAGTTCCAAAATTGTTCTACTTGTCTGTGTTTAACTTATATTCTCTGTGGGTTTTTTTTTCAATGATTCATTGACACTCTTATTCTTATTTTTCTGAATCATCATCACTAGGCCCCTTCCTCATTCTCCTCCATCATAATCCTCATCTCATTCTCTTCCTTCAATAACATGTCTAAAAATCCACACACTGGCCTGTTCAAAAGTGCATGTTTCATTCTGCACTTCTAGTTTATGACTAGGTAGGAAGTATCAATTGATTGGTCCTTGCATTACTCAGAGTTCTTTATCATTCAAAGTTGTTTTCCTTTACAATTTCAAAGTCATTGGATGAATTAATTTCCTGGTTCTATTTTAACTCTTCATCAGTACATGCAAATTCTATGAATCTACTCTTTTTGCCACTTCTTACAATGCAATAATACCCAAGCTTTCATATGCTATTATTTTTTTTCATCTATTCTCCAATTGTTGGGCATCCCTTTGTTTCCAATTTTTTGTTATAATAAAAAATGCTGCTATTATAGTTTTGTACATATGGGTTCTTTCCCTAAGTATTTCTTTTTTGATATAGATCTAATAGTGGTAACATTGGCTTACAACGATATGTACAGCTTTAGTGATTCTCAGGGTATAGTTCCAAATTGCTTTCCAGAGTGGCCATATAATTCACTATCAACTGGTTTTTGTTGTGGTTTGTTGTTGTTGTTGTTGTGGTTGTGGTTTAATCCTGCATATTTTAAGGGTTTTAAGCTAAAAATCTCATTTTTTTGAGTTGAATTTTTCTTATGATTGGTTATTTAGAACATTTTTATGTGGTTGTTGATAGTTTTCTTTTCTTTTTTTTTTTTTTAAAGAATTGCCTAATTATATCTTTGACCATTTATCTATTGGGGGAATGGCTCTGGTGTACTTCTCTATGTATCTTGGATATTAAACCTTTGTTTAAAAATTTTTGCTGCAAAGATCCTATTTAGTTCCTTCTTTTCTAATTTTAACTACTGATTCAAAGATTTTCAATTGTATATAATAAAAATTGTTCATTTAACCTCCTGTGGTTTTCTCTATCACTAATGTTATCAAGAATTCTTTTTTTCTATATAGTTGCAAGAGATATTTCCTTTTCTGCTCTTCCAATTTGCTTATGACGTCACTTTTTATATTTAGGGCATGTATATATTTTGACTCGAAGGTGTATAGAGCCATTGTGCTGATATCATTGTTGTATGCCTATGAAACCTGGACTGTTCCAGCTCTAGGAAATTGAATTCTTTCATTTGAATTGTCTTGGAAGACTTAGAAGATCACCTGGCAACAAAAGGTATCAGAAACTAAGGTCCTTTCTGGAGCTGAATTGCCAAGCATTGAAACTCTGCTGCTGAGAGAACACCTTCAATCATTGCTTGAATGTCAAACTTTGGTTTGACAGACTATTTTATGGAGAACTCACACAATGCAAATGGAGACCAGAAGTCAAACAAGGACACTCTCAAAGTCTTTCTGAAGAACTTTGGAACTGATTGTGAGGTGTAAGAGACACTGACACAGGCTGCCCAGCATGGTGTGCTCACATCAGAGAAGAAAAACACAACTGTAGTAGCTCAAAAGACCTGTGAAATGTGCTAATTTAAAGATATCTCCACTCCATATATTTACATGGACTATTTTGTTCCAAACCTCTGGTAGAAACTTCCAAGCTTTAAAAATCATCCACAGTTGGATATACTATACTTTGACTTCAACCCAATGATGCCATTTTGGTTCTCTTCAAGCATACAGGATTACCATATTTTAAAAAGGGGTGCTATTTCCATAACTTTTATTGTTTATTTAGTGTTTTTTTTTTAGTAAAAATGAGTGTTGTATCCTGTCAAAAGCTTTTCCTGGATCTATTGATATAATCATGTGGGTTTGATGTGGTGGATAAAGAAATGATCTTGGAATTAGGAAGATCGGGCTTCAAGACCCACCTTTGACACATTGGCAACATAACTCTGAATAAGTTACTCCCTCTCTGCTGAAGGCAATTCTACAATTAAAAATTGCATGGATAATGTTGACCTGCTTTGGTAGAGAGTATCCAAATCTGGGAATTCCTAATGCCTATAAAAATCACAAAATCAATTCCTATTCTACTTTATGTCTATAGTTTTCCTAATTTTGAACTATTCCAACATTTTTTATATTTTTTGTATAACTCCCCCTTTGAGAGTTTATTTATGACTTGTCCAGTTCATTTTATGACAACAGGTTATTTGAATTCTCTGTTTTCCTAGATATCTTATATTGCCATTAATTTTTGTACATTTAATTTATAAATATTGTGGGCATATAGTGGCAACATAGAATTTCCTTTATATCCTCTTCATTAGTTGCAAATTCTCCATTTTCATTTTTATGCTGGTTATTTATTTGGTTTTCCTTTCTAAAAAAAATCATGTTAGCTAATGGTTTAATTGATTATATTAGGGTTTTTAAAATCACTTCCTAACTGATGCTAAGTGAAATGAGCAGAACCAGAAGAACATTGGACACGGCAACAACAAGATTATATGATGATCAATTCTGATGGACATGAGATGATCCAGGCCAGTTACAATGATCTTGTGATGAAGAGATCCATCTGTACTCAGAAAGAAGACTGTGGGAACTGAGTATGAATCACAACATAGCATTTTCATTCTTTTTGTTGATGTTTGCTTTCATTTTTGATCTTTTTTTTTTCTTTTTGATTTGATTTTTCTTGTGCAGCAAGATAATTGTAAAAATGTGTATGCATATATTGGATTTAACATATATTTACACATATTGGATTATTTGCCATCTAGGGGAGGGGATCAGGGAAAAAGGGGGGGAATTGGAACACAAGGTTTTGCAAGGGTTAATATTGAAAAATTATCCATGCATATGTTTTGAAAATTAAAAAGCTTTAATAAAAAGTAAATAGATAAAATAAAAGTATAATTTGTCAAATGTAAAAAATAGTAAAATAAAAATCAACTCCTAGACTCAATTTTTTTCTTTTCAATTCCATTAATCCCTTTCTTGGTTTTCAGAATTTTGATGTTCATGTTCATTTTTTTTTTATTTTCTAGTTTTTTTAGTTGCTTGCCAAATTCATTGATTTGTTCTTTGTCTCTTTCTCAAACCATGAAAGTAGTTAGACATATAAATTTTCCCTTAAGAACTACTTTGGCTGCATCCCAAAATTTTGGGTATGTTTTCTCATTATTGTCATTGTCTTTGATGAAATTGTCTAAATATTTTAATGAATTATTCCTTGTTCTCTAGGATTAAATTATTTAGTCTCACTTAAATTTCAAGTCTTTTTTTTCTTCAAAAATCCTTTATAGATTATAATATTTATTGCATTGTGGTCACCAGTAAAGGATGTATTTTTTGTTTCTGCTTTTCTGTATTAGTTCTTGAGGGTTGGGGTTTGTGGGTTTGTTTGTTTTTGCCCTATAACATGGTCAGTTTTTGTAAAGGAGCCATATAAGGCAAGAATTATTTATATTTTCTTCTAGTTCCACTCAGCAATCTCCAGAAAGCTACAACACCAAACTTTTGAAACATTCTATTTAGGTTCTTAAACTTCTTCCTTTTATTTTTTGTTAGATTATGTCAAAAAAGGGTACATTGAAATCCCCAACTATTATCATTTTTTTCTATTTCTTCTTATAGTTTGACCAAGCTTTTCTTTAAGTATTTAAATATCAATGTCATTTGATGCTTATATTATTTGTCTATTTTATGTAATTTCACTATTTCTCACTTTTAACCATTCTTATTTTAACTATCTTGCTCCCTTTGAGATGAAAATTGCTACCCTTGCTTTTTTTAATTTGCCTGAAGCATAATAAGTTCTACTCTAGCCCCTCATTTTATTTTAATAGCATTTTATTTTTCCAAATACATGCAAAGATAGTTTTCTTTTTTTTTTCTTTTTTTGCTGAGGCAATTGGGGTTAGGTGACTTGCCCAGGGTCACATATCTAGGAAGTATTAAGTGTCTGAGATCAAATTTGAACTCAGGTCCTCCTGACTTCAGGGCTGGTGCTCTATCCACTGTGCCACCTAGCTGCCCCACAAAGATAGTTTTCAACATTCACCTTTGCAAAATCTTGTGTTCCAAATTTTTCTCCCTCTCTCCCTTTTTCTCTACCCAAGACAGCAAGCAATCTGATATAGGTTAAACATGTGCAGTTCTTCTAAACATAATTCCATATTCATCATATTGCCCAAGAAAAATCAGATCAAAAGAGAAAAAAAAACACAAAAAAGAAAAAACAAACAAACAACAACAAAAAGATGAAAATACTATGCTTTGATCCACATTTAGTCTCCCTAGGGTTTTTTTTTCTCCTCCATCACATTTCTTTCGTTCTTTCCATCATAAGTTTATTGGAATTGTCTTGAATCAGATCCTCATTGTTGAAAAGAGCCAAGTTCATGACAATTGATCATAACATAATCTTGTTATTACTTGTACAATGTTTTCTTGGTTCTGCTCACTTCACTTAGCACATCTCATGTAAGTTTTTCCAGGTTTTTCTGAAATCAGCCTACTCATCATTTCTTATAGAATTATTCATAACAGTTTATTCAGTCATTCCCCAACTGATGGGCATCCACTCAATTTCAATTTGCTTGCCACCACAAAAAGCAGCCCCTTATTTTAACTCTGTATGAATCTGTTTCAAGTTTGTTTCTGGTAAAGTATTGGATTCTGCTTTCTAATCCACTCTCTATCCTCTTATGTTTTATGGATAAATTCATCCTACTTGCATTCACAGCTATGATTACAACTTGTGTTTCTTTCCTCATATCTGAATGCTTTTTCTTCTCTTTATGTCCTTTCCTATTCAGATTATTTTAATGACAAATCACAGGTTTTAATTATCTTTCTTTCAAGATAACCTTTTTTTTTTCAAGAAAACCTATGATTTGTAATTAAAGCAATCTACTTCCACTTCATTGCCCCTCATTTTTCCCCTCCCCCACTGTACCACCTAGTTGCCCCTAAGCTTTTTCTTATATTCATTCCTTTTTAACCTTCTCTTTATGCCTCTTTCTTCAATCCTTTTCTCTCTTTTCCCTTTCCCTATTTCCCTGTTGAGTTTATTGTATAATTGTATTGTATAACTTTATATTCATGTATTAATGTTTGTGTTTAAATCTTTTTCTAATAAAGATGAGAATATGGTTCATGTGATTCCCACTCCTTCCATTCCTTCTTCCATTTTTGTTTAATTTTCTTTTCCCACACCCCAATTAAGAGAAATTATAAATTCTAACCATGCCTTCCTCATTTCTTCTTTCATGTATTGATTTTCCCTTCTTTTCCCTTTTGTCTTTTAATTTTATTAAAACAGGACACAATTTTATTTAATCCCTTCTGTGATCCTTGAAGTAATTGGGATTCTGAAGGAACTCATCTCTTCCCATCCATTAATATGTAAATATTTCTTCATTATTTAGCCCCTTCCAATTGCTCAAAAGTACTTATTTTTCTAAGATTCTCTTGATTCCTATATTTATATTTCAAAGTTTCTGCTCAGTTCAGGCTTTCTTTATTTGGAATGCAAGGAAAAGCTCTATTACATTAAAGATACATTGTTGGGCCTTCCCCCCCCCCCCATAAGGTTATTTTCAGTTTAATAAAGTATATGGCTGTAAAGCCTTTAAAAACACAAAAATTTTACCTTTGGAATATTATATTTTTAAAGTTTCTTTCTTTTATACTTGTAGCTATCAACTTCTGGGCAATTCTAAATTTCATCCTTAGTACCTGAACTCTTTCTTTCTGGATGCTTGTAGTAGTTTTTCTTTGACTAGAAGCTCTGGATTTTGGCCAAGACATTCCTGTGAATCTTCATTTTAGGGTTTCTTTCAGTAAGTAATCAGTGGATTCTTTCTCTTTTCACTTTGCCTTCTAGTTTTAACAAATCTGGACAGATAGCATTCAATTTGATTTATTAAAATACAGTGTCTAGTCTTTTTTTATTATAGTTTTCAGGTCTTAAAATTTATGGTTTTAAATTGTCTCTCCTTGGAATGTTTTCCAGATTTTTTTTCATAGCAAAGATCTTACTTTTTTTTTTGTTTTCTTAGTCTATTTTGTTTTAATGTATATCATTTCTTATAATTATTGTATATTCAATTTGGTCTGTTCTCATTTTTAGAGAGACTACAACTTGGATAATATTTTCTATTCTATTTGTTCTACTGCTTTCCTTCAAAACTCTTATTTCATTTATATGTCCATTTTTAATCTCTTGTCTAACTTCTTCCAGGTATTCTTGTAGTCTTTTGATCAAGCCTGCATCTCACCTCCATCCCAGGATCTGCTTGTAATTGTTGTGGAGTTGTTCTTTTCTTCTGGATTTATCTCCTGGGCATGTCTTGACCCATAATATTGCTTCATAGAATTCAGCATCTTCTTTTGTTAACTCATAATTCCAGCCTCAGTTCTTGATTTAAGACTTTATGCTAGGAACTTTCCCTATCTGCACTCTAGGATGGGGTTGTCGGGTCTGGTATGGTCTTCTAGTGGTATGAACTTCTTTTTTCCTTTTTAAAAAAATAACTAATTTGTTCATTTGTTTAAAACAAATACAAAATAGGAAAAGAAAAAGAAAACATTGTTATGTACACAATAGAATATGGAAGAAGATTTAAAATATAAATCAATATATTTCCATTTCAAGAAAGCCTATAAAACAAATACATGTTGTTCTCAGTGCTGTCCATCTTTGCTTCCTTGTAAGTTTTCGTTTGTTCTCTGCTGTGCACTTTTTACTTTATTCTTTTTTTGCCTTTTCTTTCTCTTTTCCTCCAAGAAGGCTATAATTAAACATGGATACACACATATGTATGTGTGTCTTCATATAAGCTCAACGTGTATACATACACACATACATATATGCATAGAAATCTATAATTATACACATATATACACATACATGTTTATATGCATCTATGTAAAATCATGCTTTACTTTTTTGTCCTCTGTTTCTCTGAAGGTGGATAATACTTTCCTTCATGAGTCCAAGTTTTCCATATTTTTCTAACTCCATCAATTCATCATTTCCTACACCACAACAATATTCCATACCAGACCTGACAACCCTATTCCAGAGTGCAGGGAGGGAAAGTAACTGGTGCTGGCATAGAGTGCCAAATCAAGAACTGAGGCTGAAGTTATGAATTAACAGAAGAAGATGCTGAATTCTATGAAGAAATATTATGAATCAAAACCTGTCCAAGAGATAAACCCAGAAGAACAGAGCAACTCCTACAAGCAGATCCTTGGGGAGAGGGGAGGCATATGGCTTGGTCAAAAGACTACAAGAATACCTAGAAGTAGTTAGGCAAGAGATTAAAAATGGACATATAAGTGAAATAAAAGCGGTAGAAAGAGAATAGCTTAGACAATCAATATACTATATTTTAAACAGTCTAAAACAATAATGATTAATATGGCTGACATATAGTTTCTCTTATTTTTTCTCTTTTGATTAAATCTATTTTAGTTTTAACTTTGTCCGAGGTCATGATTACTCACCCTGCTTTTTAAAAAACCTAATAAATTCTACTTCTAATCTTTATTGTATGTTCCTGTCTATCTCTTTTTTTCCTATTCCTCCTGATTACTCTGCTTTATTTCTACCAATTACCTTGACCTGTTGCTTAATCTACCACACCCTCCTAGGATTCCTCACTTATACTCTCTCCCCATTCTTTCCCCTTGTTCTCTTGTTTCTATTTGAATTTAGAAGATTGTTATAGCCTTTCATATATATATTTAATCAAAAGAGAAAAAAAATAGGGAAACTACATCCCATTCTCTTTAATCTATACCCTTTATCCCATTCCTGCTAATTTACATATCCTTCTATACTTCCTTTGTTCTATTCCCTCACTCTCTTATTTATGTTTAGAAGACTTTTATTCCCATTTATATGTATATGTTGCTCTTTCTTAAGCCCAGATTTAATGTGAATAAGGTTCCCTCTAAAAAATCCTTCTCTTATCCTTTCCCCCTTCCTTATTCCTTTACTTTCTTATTTCTTCCTGAATTTAGAATACTTTAATATATATATATATATATGTATATATATATATATATATATATACACACAGATGTGTGTATGTGTTTATATTCCTGATGAGAGTAGGGTTCCAGAACTACCAGCCCTTCTCCCCATCTAATTCTTCTGTGTTAGCTCTTCCTCTTGCACCTCATGTTTTTGCTTTTTAGACTCACTCTACTCCACTCTACTCCACTCTACTCAGCTCTACCCCAATTTTTCTTTTGAATTATCCAATGACAATGACAATCTTAATCATATGGTTTATATTTCCATGCATAAAAAAATAAACTTTGTCTTTACGAGTTCTTTGCAATTAGTCTTTGATGTTTACCTTACATTTTTCTTGGATCTTGTATGTCATATTTTCTATTAAGTTCAGGTCTTTTTTTTTTCTTTTTGAAGGCAATTAGGGTTAAGTAACTTGCCTGGGATCATACAGCTAGTGTGATGGGTGTCTGAGGTCAAATTTTAACTCAGGTCCTCCTGACTCCAGGGCCTGTGCTCTATGCACTGTGCCCTTAGTTGCCTAGTTCAGATCTTTTTGCAACAAAACCCTGAAACTCTGGCTATTCATTGAATATCTATTTTGTTGTTGTTGTTCAAGATTATCCTTAACTTTGCTGGTTATATTTTCAGCTGCAACCCTAATTCTTTTCCTTTTTGATATATAGTGTTCCAAGGCCTGTGGTCTTTTAATGAAGCTGCTACTAGGTCTTGTGTAATTCTTTTTTTTTTTTATTTGCAAAACATATGTATAGGTGGTCTTGTGTAATTCTAATTGGGCCTCTGCTGTTTTTGAATTGTTTTTTTCTTGTTGCTTTTAATATTTTCTCCTTGACCTGGGGCTTTTAGAATTTGGCTATGATACTCCTGATGGTTTTCCTCATAGGATCTTTTTAGCGTGGTGTATTGATAGTTTTTTTTTTCTATTTCTACTTTCCCTGCTTGTTCTAATGCTTCAGGACAATTTTCTTTTAATCATTTTTTTTTGTATTATTGTAAGAAGAGTCTTTTTTTTCAGGTAGTCCAATTATTTTCATGCTTTCTTTCTTGATCTTGATCTATTCTTCAGAATAGTTGTATTTCTTATAAGATTTCACTTTCTCTTCTATTTTTTCATTCTTTATATTTTGTTTTATTATTTCTTGGTCTCATAACTCATTGGTTTCCCCTTAACCAATTCTAATTTTCAAGGAGTCATTTTCTCCCTTAAGATTCTACATCTCTTTTTCCAGTTGGTTGACTTTCTTTTTATAATCTTTTTGCTTTTATTGGATTTAAAATTTTTTTCTCAATCTCTCTCATTTGATTTTTAATGTCTTTTTAAAATTCTTTTATGAATTTTTTAGGGGGTAAGTGACTATCAGATATTATTCTTTGGGATAGGAGAACCTTTTTTTTTTTTGTTTTTTGCTTCAGTATGTTCCTCTGAAATGAACTTCAGTCTTCTCTATTCCCATAGTAATTTTTTATGATTGAGTTCTTTCTCCTTTGCTTTAATATATATATATATATCAGCTTGATATTGTAATCACTTGTGAAATTGGGGGGGTGGAGGAGAGGTTTTAATTTCTTCTAGTATATCTATACTCAGAACACTGGGCATCAGTATCTCACAGTGGTCAGTTGTCCCTAGTTAGGGTGTTACTGTGACCTTCTATCTGTCCTAGAACTTTTCTGGTAAAAGTGCTACCATTGTGTTCTATCCTCTCTAGGGATTCCATTCCACAGTAGGTTGTTGCCTCTATCTTTTGTCCCCTCCAGTTAGGGTACTATTTATCTCTGGCTTATTTTCCTATACTTGTTCTGGCTTCTCTGGTAGGACTTTTCTTCAAGTGTCTACAGACAGTTGTGATTATCTTTTTAAATGGTCTTGTGCTGTGGGAAGGAGTTTATTGATTGGTGGGGGGAAGAAGGTTCTTTGTCATTGTTCAATCTGGTGCTCTTTTATGTGATTTCTTTTTTTTTCTTTACTGAAGATTTTATAGTATATTGACAGAAGTGATTAAATCTCATATGACTGCTCATGAAAAGGTATGAAGCATTCATATCACAAAGTGCTCCTGGGCCTCTTTATTTAGCAGGGCAAAATAACCAGCCCCAAAGACTCATCAATTCCAATGTGACCCTTAGACATTATCCCAAATAAAGATCAAACCATTCAATTTTTGGCATTTTCTCCTTGATCTATTTGAATCCAAATCTGCCAGAGGATTCCAGCAAACAGAAAGAGTTGGGAAAATTACTCCTGTATGGGTTCAGGATTTATCCAGCAAAAGGAAACAGGGTAATTCCTTTTACACCCAGTCCAGTTATCTTGAAAATCCTTCCTGCTTCAGTTTGTCTTGAAAGTTGATCAGCATCCAGACTATCCCTGGCAGAAGTCACATATAATTCAGAATAATCTTTTCCTCCAAAACAGCAGGAAGTTGTTTTTTCAACAGGTAGCTTTACTGTTTGA
Source organism: Myrmecobius fasciatus (assembly GCA_023553655.1). Taxonomy (NCBI): domain Eukaryota; kingdom Metazoa; phylum Chordata; class Mammalia; order Dasyuromorphia; family Myrmecobiidae; genus Myrmecobius; species Myrmecobius fasciatus. Next base: position 239,589 of record JAJPUD010001074.1, on the reverse strand, counting down.
AGTTTTTTTCCTGTCTCTGGATCTAACCAGATCATTCTCCCTCCATTGTAACAAGCCACACAGTATCAATGCACATTCCATGTAGAATGCATTCTTCCTTTTCCATCTTGTATACACTTCTGTGGTTAGTAATTTTTCCTGTCTGTAAGTCATAATCAAAGGCATCCATGGAGTAAGACAGGGTATCAATGTAATAGAAGATTTTATGATCCAAGGACCAATCCAAGCCATTGGAGATGTCCACATTATCAAAGTACTTCTCCATAGTGCCACTGGGAAAGAGAGCATAGAGGGAACCTTGGTGCCTCACCAGGACTGCAGGGGCAATCTCCTCACCCATGGTACCAGCAAAGAATCTCCCAGCTGGATCCACCTTTCCATCATTGAACTGATTGTTTTTCTTATCTTTATCCACAGAAAACAGGTCAGATAATGATTGGTCCTCCCAGTTCAAAGCACAGAACCGAGTTCCTTCTGTTGCAACATATCCACCTAGATTGTCGAATGGCCACAGAGCTGATTGTACTATCTACAATAACTTCCTGAACTTGCTTGGTGAGTGAGTTCCATCAGCAAATCTTCTTGGATGGAATATCCACACACGGGAGACTATTGGACTTTTCCTCCCACACTGGAGATTCTCCACACCTGTTGCTGTCCCAAACAACGGTCTCAATCTTAATAGAGGACATGATCAGGACAGAGGTCTCCAAGGATTTTTAAATGACTTTAAAAACAATTGAAAGCAAAGTTATAACTTTCAAAAATTGTGCTCAGGAACTCAGGAAGTTAGGTTCTTAAAGCTCTTTTATGTCATTTCTAGAGTAATAGTAGGAGAGCTGGGTTGTTCTATGATCTTTCACATCCCCATCTTAACAACTCATATTGTTATGAGTTCCAAACGCTATAAAATCTTTATGAAAATAATCTGAGCATATCAAAGGCATCTTCAACAAAGGCATGAGAAACAAAAGGGCAGAACTTAGCAAATGATATTTTACAGCAGACCATTTTTATATTCTTATATTTTTATAAGTCATATGTTAACTAAAAAGTACAGAAAATGCAAATTTTCCCTATTATACCTAATGGTTGTTAATTTTTAAAATTATTTGATTTGGTAAAACAAAAAACTACTGTTAAGGCTCTCTTCCATTTGTTTTGGCATCACTTTGAGTTCTGATTCTGGCTACTTGTGTGATGTTAGGAAATTATTCTTTAGGCTCAATTTCTTCATCTGTAAAATAAGGAGATTAGAATAAATGATGCTTGTAGTCCCTTCCAGCTCTAAATATATAATACTACCAGAGTGACCACTAAATAAGTGTTCAAATAATTTACCTAATCACCTAGATGATCACTTAATGATAATTTAATCATTGATTAAGGAATCATGATTTCTTTAAAAGACAATTTTTGATGACCTGATTATTAATACCAAGAAAAGCATAAAGTAAGGAAAAGTATGTTTTCCAAAGAAAAATACTTTCCAAAAAAAATAAAAGATGTTTGCCACCATATGGCACTCTTAAATGAAATATATAATCATTCAAAAGTATTTAGCTAATTCATAGTGGAAAAACAAGTAGATGAAAAAATTTAAATGCTTATTATACAATCTGTCAAATCTAGTTGCATGAAAATGTTTGTGGCAGCCCTTTTTGTAGTGGCAAGAAACTGGAAATTGAAAAGATGCCCATCAATTGGAGAATGGCTGAATAAATTATGGTATATGAATGTTATGGAATATTATTGTTCTGTAAGAAATGACCAACAGGAGGATTTCAGAGAGGCCTGGAGAGACTTGCATGAACTGATGCTGAGTGAAATCAGCAGAACCAGGAGAACATTATACACAGCAACAAGACTATACGATGATCAATTCTGATGGACATGGTTCTCCTCAACAATGATGTGTTTCAAACCAATTGTGCTGCAATGAAGATAGTCATATACATCCAGAGAGAGGACTGTGGGAACTGAGAGTGAACCACAACACAGCATTTTAACGCTTTCTGTGAATATTTCCATGCATTTTGTTTTCCTTCTTAGGTTGTTTTTTTCTTCTTCTCTTTCTAGATCTGATGTTTCTTGTGCAGTAAGATAACTGTATAGATATGTATACATGTATTGTATTTGTCATATAATTTATCCTATTTAGCATGTATTAGATTACCTGTCATCTAGGGGTGGGTGGTGGGGGGAAGGAGGGGAAAAGCTTGGGAAAAAAAAAGTTTTTGCAAAGCTCAATATTGAAAGGTCACTCATATATTTTGTAAATAAAAAGCTTTATATAAAAAATAAAATAAAATAAAGCAAATCTAGTTGCATGGAAAATTCACTAGTTACAAATATCTTGAGCAGATTCTATGTATGATCAATCAATTGGTCCAGAAGTTAATAGGAAGAGAATAAAGAACTGATTGCATCTGGGAAATTGTACAATTCTCAAGCTTCTCCCTAAAACAAAGTGCATTAAAAAAAAAAAAGAACATTGCTTTTCCAGAGATATCAGAGTTATGGAATGTTGTCTTTTGTTCTCTAGGAGGACTGATGACATCACAGGGTGATATGTGGATGTGCAAATGAATTTGGATTTAAATAAAGCAGAGCTGCCCAGTCCTCAGCCTCTCTTTATTTCTGAGTCATTGAAATTCAGTGTCAAGACAAAAGACAGAATGGCTGGTGATAATCGGGGATGGAATAGATGACCCTTGGTATCTTCAATATCTGATCCAAAGTACTCCACAACATCTGCTTCTACTCTCTTCTTGGCCATTGGAACAAATTGTTCTTATCTGCCCATTCCGCCAGGGAAGTTTTCACATTTGGGGTAGATAAGTCCTAATTCATCAATACCCTCAATCTGCTAGGATGATAAATTGGAGAATGACCACTGTACATGCTACAGCTTCTTGGAATCACAGATAAGAAATGAGTCCCAGGAGACGCCAAAGGTGAATGAGCAGCCCTTTAAGACTAAGGTTATGGAGTATTGCATCCTTCAAAGATCTAAAATTGTGCAATGGAGAGGCACATGATAGACTTGTTTAGGAGGCAACATGTAGTCTACAGAGAGTTGCAGCGGAGAAATATGGTAAAGGATATGAAAAAGAGAGAGAGAAATGCCTGGAAAAGAAGGTAAATTGGTCATATAGTGAAAATAAAGGATAACTCACGGATAGTCCACATGACCTGTTAATATCCATGTGATATCAAGAGATCTAGGAAATAAAAAAAAAGAGAGATCTAGGAAAATTTAGAGTTCTAGAGTAACTAGAGCACACGGCTTCAATACCATGAGGAGAATTTATGAGAGAGAGACCAAAATAATTCAGGATGAGATGATGTGAATGAATTGGAATCTCCACTGTTGGAGGGAGTGGCCACATTGATGAGATCATTCAGACCTATCAAGAAAAAATATATGTATTATATAGTCATAAATAAGTATATATTTGCTTAATTAAATACAATATGGTCTTCACTATTGAGGTCCTGTTCTGTCAGAATTCAGAAGAAAGTGTATAAATTCATGTCTCAGACTGTATTCAAAGTTATATCATGAAAGATTTAGAGCTGGAAAGAACTTCAGAGACCATCAGATAGCTCTTTGCTTTTACAGATTGCAGGAAGTACAGTTCAGTTAGTTGCCCAAGTAATTTGCCCAAATTCAGTTAATCCAACCCTCTGACTATAAATTAAGCATTTTTATACAGCAAAATGCTGTGTCTGTGAAGTACTTTGTGTAACCAATTTCTCTGGATTTTCTGGATCTGTGACTGTGCACACCTTCCAAAGTTTAGGTATGTATATAATAGAGCCTTGTTAGGGTGTGCCTCCTGGAATGAATGCTACCTTTGGCCCTTCCCGTTCCCTTCTGGGAACAGCAACCCAAGTTCTAACTCTGGAAGAGTCCTCAGCAGCTTTCAATGTGGACAGAACAGGGTAGTTTCCTGCAGGATGGAGATTGGATTATAACTCTGTGTGTGTGTGTGTGTGTGTGTGTTCATTCTGAAGCTTTCAAGAATGTTATGCTAGACTAGTATGAAGTAACTTTGCAAAGTGCAGCCAAAACCCAGCTTGGTAAGTGCTCAAAATAACTGTTTTGTACCCAATTCACTTCTCATAGAAAGAAAATAGGTGTGATTAAAGAGCAGTTTACCACCTGTTCCTGCTAATGCATTAGATGCACTAGTTCCAAATCTCTTCCTTCTGGGGTGCCCTTGAAGACACCAAAATTGGATGAGAAAAAGTGTTTTTGGGGCTTAACCCACAGTTTTCCCTCTCAGATCCCATGGTACGTGTAATTTCAACAATTAGAAAAGAATAAGCATTTATACTATCTTTGTGTCATACCAGAGGTCAGATGCTCCCTAGCTGCAAAAATTATGACTCAGTCTCTCAAAGAGCACCATGAACTGAAAACTGAGATGTACCAGTCTCTCCATTGAGATGCTGGGGACCTGAGACTCTCAGCTCCTCAGTCAAATTGCCAAAGAAACAAGTGTTTGATTTCCTAAGGACCACTGGAGCCAATATAAGGGGACTGGGAAGTTTCATCGCCATTCACAAGAAACTGAGTGGGAAGTAGTTTCTATAGGTGGAGATTCTAATTTAGAAACCTCATCAATAGTCCTTAACCTAGTTCTGCAGTTCATCTCCCTTCTGTTTAAAAAGGTTTTCAATTTCACACTACTATAGATGAAATTCTCCCATTTTCACATAAACCACCAGAGAATTTGGCAGGATGATAAAGTGGCAAAAAGACAGAACTAGGAATCAGGAGATCTGGACTCTAATCTCTGCTCCCTCACTAGTGTGAAAGAGCTTGGTCAATCAGCTTTCTCATCTATCAAGCAGAGGCAATATTCACCGAGAAACAGCAGAGTAGCGGCAGTGCACAAATGGATGTGAAATCGGACTTGAGAGCAAGATTTTAGGCAAATACAGTGAGGTGAGAGCACATTCCATGCCCGGACAGCCTGGCAAAGGAATAGATTGGGCAGAGGAACAACAAGCAGAATCCTCTCTGTCATCCGCAAACTCAGGATTTTTCAACTCTTCAGTGTTCCTCTTTTCCAAAGCTTTCTCTGGCCCATTCTAGAACAGGAATCAAGAGCATGGATCATATTCCGAACCAAATCCTCCATGAAGTCTGGCTGGTCCGTCTTGCCATTCCCCTGTGACCATTTAGCTTCCTTTTTCACCCCACTTCATTCTTTCCCCTTTTACTATGAGTTATCCAAATATTGGCCTTCTTCAAGGTACGTTCAAGTTTTACCTTGATAAACCACTCTGACCCACTAATATCTCTTCCTTCTTTTTCCACCTAATGCATTGATTCATATTATGCAATAGTCCATTTAATTTTATCTGTAAGTCAATAAACTCAACTGAGTCCCAATTTCCTGACCTTAAAAATGGGATAGTAACATAAGCAACCCCTAAAAATTGTGGCTACCTTCCAATTTTAATTTTACATTAAGAAATAGTAGTGGGGCAGCTAGGTGGTGAAGTGGATAGAGCATCAGCCCTGAAGTCAGGAGGACCTGAGTTCTAATCTACTCTCTGACAGTTAACATTCCCTAACTGTGTGACCCTGGGCAAGTCACTTAACCCCAATTGCCCCCCCCCCAAAAAAAAGAAATAGCAGGGGCAACTTTTTTTTACTCTTAGATAGAGGTGGGGTTTTTTAAAGTCAAATTAGAATTTAATAGTTCCAAGAGGAAAGTAGCAGAGATATGAGGAGTGAGAAAGCAGAAAGGTAGGAACTCTGAAAGAATCTTCAGGGGAGGATAAAGGGAGGAGGTTGGGCTTAAGTCCCCCCTTTTCCTGCATAGCCCCCCACCCCAGAGCCAGAGAGGGAAGCTGCTTCTTCTCAGTCCCTAGAGCTTGCGGAACTTATATTGAAGAAGGACTTTGCAGGTGAAAAACAGGAGAGACAGCCTGCGCTCCTGAACACAAGGGAAATGTTTCTGGCATTAAACAAAGCCTTTTTATATTTAAACTGACAGTCGTAGATTTTTCAAAACTTTCCCCAGAGTTGGGGCCATGTCTGTGTGGGGATGTATGTATATAAACATACAGAACATGTTTTGAATTTGTATATATAGTCCAATGTACCTGTGAACACATGTATAAATGTACATGTCTTTCTTTAAGAACTGAAAAGCACACCTGAATGGGCATGCAACGGTGTATTAATAATAAATCTCCCATCTCTGTCCAGTTTTAAGTTTACCAAGCTTTTCTTATGGGCAGAGGTACCTAACAACACAGCATTCATCCATCTTTTTCTACCCAGCAGCCTCACACAACAATTTGGTGTGTCCACACACTCAGAGTCAGCAAAGCTGGGGGAATTGGCTCCACCAGGAATTCCAGGGCCCCGGGGGGTGGGGAGGAGAAGGAAGCTGGACTCCACGGGAGGGGGCAGAGGGAGGCAGGAGGGGGGGCCCTGGTGAGTAGCAGAAGGATGGGGGAGGGTCAGAACCCCTGGAGGAGAGATCTGAGGAGCAGAAGGCCTTCCCACAGAGGAGCCAACCTAGCAGGAGAGGAGGTGGAAGTTCAGAGCAGCAGGGGTGGAGGTCAGGAACGATGGGAGGCCAGCAGGACTGAGATCAGAGGGGGGGAGGGAGGAGGGGAGGGAGGACTCAGCAGGAGGCTGGGAGGAGGTGGGGTCTTGAGAGAAGCCGCTCACCAGGGGAAGGCCCGACTTAGAAGGCTGGGCAGGGAGGGAATGTGAAAGGTCGAGGGATGATGGGCAGGGTTGGGGCGGCTGAGAGGAAGTGAGACAAAGAGAAAGGAGCTTTCCCCCCCTAAATTTCCAAAGGGTGAGAAATTTCATCCCAAGTGAACCTTGAAACTCAATGAAGCTCGTTCTGCCTGCTGACATAAGACACATGGCAATCACCCTCATTCAGTTGGTCACCATATTTTTACTGAGCATCCACTAGGTGTTCAGTCCTCTAGGAATCCCTAAAGAACACAGGAAGCATAAGGACATTCAATATAGTCTGGTTGAGGAGACAAACTACACCCACATAAAATCAGAGCTGGAGCTCTTAGATGAGCTTCTGATTTTATAAGAAAAGAAAGGTAGATCCAGGGAGACAGAAATGATTTACCCTGGATGACATATATATATATATAATACATATATGTATATATGTATGTATAATATATGTTACATATACATATTACTGTGTATCTGCAACATAGGTCTATACAACACAATTAGCACACAGAATTTTTAAAAGATAAACATTGAATACTCAAACATAAAGGACATTATTTTTTTAATCCAACTTAAAAATAACAACTAACTAAATTTGATTCTTAGACATAACAATTGAACTTTAAGAAAAAACAAATTTTTCAAAGTGCTCTTCTTCATTAAGTCCTTCACTTTATCTTAAAATACAGAGCAATTTTTTCATCTTTATCATCTTGGTTTTTAAAGAAGCATCTTTCTAAGGGAACCTTTCTCCTGTAGTCCTGAACTTTGCCATGAAGGATTTGTGGTGGAGTTTGAGAACTAGTATCCAGAGGCCCATCCTTTTAAAATGTAAACCTTGAACTTTTTGTCTTGGTTGTCCATTCGGACCAGAGCCCCAGGACCATATTCTCCAAGCTGATTTGTGTAAACTTTGGTTAGAGGAGTAGAAGCAGAAAAAATGTCTGGTTGATTTTTCCCCAACTCATTCTGCAGCCACTGAAGTCTCCAGACAGGAGTAGGGCCTGTAGGAGCAAGGAGGAGGAGGGGAGACAGCCTAGCTGACCCCACAGGAAGTGGGCTCCAGCAAATAGGAGTACATTGGAACAGGAGAGATAGTGCCACAAATGGAGTTTGTGAGAGCCTCATAAAGGGGGCTCTGGACTTTAGACAACCCAGTCACTAAATTAGGGGTTTTTTTGCATTTTTCATCAGATATTCATGAAAATAGTAAAGTGGAAGTAAATGAGAAATAGAAAAATGAAGCAGGAATAGCAATAGCAGCAGCAGCAGATATAACAGGATTTTCAGTAGCTTTAAAAGCCACTCCTAACTTCCCCAAGTTCCAAATTCCAGGCGGTCTGACTGTGGAGAGAGAGGGGAATAGCACTTTAGGGTGTGCCTGGACACACACCTTATAAACACTCATGACTTAGGATTCAAACTCGGGGGGCCTGCATCTTAGTCCAGTGCTCTTAACCACTACTTCACCCCCACCCCCCAACTAATGTAATCATAGAAAGCCCAGAGACTTCAATTGGAATAAATCAATCAACTGTTTACACTAGGTGTTAAGGAATTTTCCTACAAGTCTTTAATCAATTTGAAAGGATCTATAGTAGTTTGATCATTGGAGGAATACAGATGATGCTACACAAGAAATGTCTTGTGATTGGCTAAAAGAATCAGACAAACTTCAGGGCTTGTGTATAAAAATAGCAATCAGTTCAACTATGAACGTGTCATTTGGTCAGTCTGTCTACTGATGGGAGACTTTCAGTTGAGAGGATTGCAACTCTAGTTAGAGTTTAGATTCTGAAAAAGAATTGTTCTGAGGGGTGGGAAGAGTTTTTCTTTCTGCTTTTGCCTCTGTGTCCCTCCTCTCTCTCTCTCTCTCTCTCTCTCTCTCTCTCTCTCTCTCTCTCTCTCTCTCCCCCCCCCTCCCTCCCTCTCTCCCTCCTTCCTTCTCTATCGCTGTGCCCTCCCCCCTTCTTCCCTCTCTCCTTCCCTCTCTCTGTCCCTCCCTCCCTCCTTCTCTGTCTCTCTCTGCCTCTCTGCCTCTCTGTCTCTCTTTTTGTCTCTCTCTTCTTGTCTGGCTCTCTCTACCCTCTCCCCTCCTTTCCTCCCTTCCTCCCCCTCTTTCTCTGTCTCATCTCTGTCTCTTTCTGTCTCTCTGGACACACACACACACACACACACACACACACACACACACACACACACA
>JAJPUD010001074.1:146556-230637 GCA_023553655.1 Myrmecobius fasciatus | reverse complement strand
CACACACACACACACACACACACACACACACACACACACACACACACTGAACATCCCTTCAGAGGAAACTAGAGAAGTAGCAAATGTTGGAATCTGGAGATTCCAACTGGAATCTGAGAGGCAGCACCAGAAATGAGGAAAGACGGCTTAAAAATACCTGCCCCTTCTGGGCAGAGAGAAGCCCCAGTTATGGATTCCACCAAACCAGTGATCCTCAGAGCCCAGCAGAGACATTCACTTCAGGGGAACTTCATAAGGACCTTACGAAAGGAAAAGAGACTTTCAATAATCATATTTATGAACCACTCCTTTGCCACCTAAGCTCTTTACACATGCACAACATGACCTTTGTATTCTACATTTGACCTCTCTCTCCCCATAGTCCCTGCTTATTTTTGTGGGAGAATGTGCTCCCAGTTTGGAGGAGCATCCCTTGTACCAATTGTTCTTACAATACTCTCCTAGTAAATGCCTTTTGTATATCTGCCTCATTGTTAATAGCACACAGGTGGGGGCTTGTGAGCAACAGCATTAGAAAACTATTTGAAGAGTCACTGCTATAACCCGGTGTGTACTTATAGCCACCTCCTGGGAACCTGGCCTACCAATGTAAATGGGAATTAGAGAACAGTTCTAAAAGCAGAGCTATGTATGACAAGATTGTGTGATACCTTAAGTAGTGAGATTTGCTTGGGTTGGGGAGACGGTAACAGCTAACATTTATGTGGTACTTTAATGTTTTTATAGCATTTAAAATATAAGGGCAGCTAGATGGCAAAGTAGATAGGGCACTGGCCCTAAGTCTGGAGGACCTGAGTTCATATTCAGATATTTAACACTTCTTAGTTAGGTGACCCTAACTTAACCCCAAGTACCTTGCAAAAAAAAAAAAAAGCCAAACCAAACAAAATAGAATTCTCTACTATTCCACTACTGAAGTTTCATGGAGAAGAGGGTCAGAGACTTGAGTGAGTCTGAAAGGATGAAGAAGCTATAGATAGGAAAGGTGGGGGGAAAAAAAGATATAATATCAGAATCCACTTTACTTAGTAGATTCATACCAATCCTTTCACTCACTACTTCCCTCCAAACTAAACATACATCTTAGAGCTATAAGCATAGTAAAAGGGCAGGTAGAAAATGGGCTTTGCTATGTACTAGTTATCTGTCCCAAGATAAGCCTCTTTGGGTCTAGATTTTCTCACCTGTATAATAAGGAATTGGAGATATAAAGGAAGCTACCATAAGTAAATTAGAAGAACATGGAACATATTACCTATCAGATTTATGAATAGAAGAATTTATGCGTAAACAAGAGATAGATAGGATAGTGAAATATAAAATGGGTATTTTTTATTACACTAAATTTAAAAGTTTTGTACAAATAAAACCAATGTAGCCAAGATTAGAAGGAAAGCAGAAAATTGGGGGAAATGTTTATAGGCAGTTTCTCAGAAAAAGATTGCATATCTCAAATATATAGAGAACTTTATCAAATATATGAGAATGAGTCATTCCCCAATTTATAAATGATCAGAGAATATACAGACAATTGTTTGTCATATGAAAAAATAGTCTAAATCATTATTGATTAGAGAGATGCAAATGAAAACAACTTCTGAGATACCGTCTCACTCTATCAGATTGGCTAAAATGATAGAAGGGGAAAATAACAAATGTTGAAGGGGATGTAGAAACATTGGGATGCTAATACACTGTTGGTAGAATTGTGAACTCACCCAACTCTTTTGAAGAGCAATTTGAAATTATACCCAAAGAGTTATAAAATGGTGTATATCCTTTGACTTTGGAAATATATATTATATGGTATATTATATTTGTTTACCAAGATTATCAGGGGGGAAAGAAACTATATGTTCTAAAATAATTATGCAGCTTTCTTTGTGGTAATGAACTGGAAATTGAGGGGATGCCCATCAATTGGAGATGGTTAAATTGTGTTATATGATTGTGATGGAATACTATCAGGATGTAAGAAGTGATAAGCAGGTTGGTTTTAGAAAAACGTGGAAAGACCTGAATGAAATAATGAAGAGTGAAATGAGCAGAACCAAGAGAACATTGTATATAGTAACAGTAATATTGTTGGAAGAGTAGTTATGAATGACTAGGCTATTCTGAGTAATATGAGTATTCAACTAACTATAAAGGACCTATGGAGGAAGAAGATGATATTCACCATCAGAGAAAGAATTGACATATGAGAATATGAAAGTATGTAGTGTATGGTTTTACACACACACACACAAACACACACACACACACATATATGTCTCTGGTTAGTGTGGGGTTGGGAGGGAAGGAAGGAGACAGCTCAGAACACAAAATGTAACCTCCCCATTTGAAATAAATAAAGAAGGGGCAGCTAGTGGTGCAGTGGATAGAGCACCAGCCCTGAAGTCAGGAGGATCTGAGTTCAAATTTGGTCTCAGACAATTAACACTTTTTAGCTGTGTGACCCTGGGCAAGTCACTTAACCCCAATTGCCTCAGCAACCAAAAAAATCCATAAAGAACTGGACAAGAGAGTGTCCACCCCAGGATTTTGAGCCCACCTACAGTCTATGCCTCCTCCTTGTTCTTGCCACCAGGACCATTTCTCAGAGAGTGGGAGGCTCAGGAAACATAACATTGTGTTCCTTCTTTAACACTCTCCATCATCACATTTGTGTATAGGCAAAATCAGATTCAAATGAGGCAGCATCAGAAAACATGATTTCAATCCTGGCTGTGCCATGCACTAACTAAATGCCTTCAAAGAAATCACTTCTGCTGATTATTCTTCACTTCCCTCCTCTTCAAAATAAAGAATCTGGGATAAATTTCACATCCAAACTCCTAGAAAATGCTATTTATTCTCTATTTCTTCTCTTCTCATTCATTTTTCAATCCCTTTCAAACTCTATTGTGATCCCACTACTCAATTAAAACTTTTTTCTAAAGTTAACAATTGTCTCCTAATTTTCAAATCTGTTGACCTTTTCTCATTTCTCACCCTACTTGACTTTTCTGTAACATTTGAAACTGTTGACTACTTTATCCTCTGGAATTTCTTCTCTGGATTTTTATAATAATGCTTCTTTTATGCCCTGCCTTTTAACTGGGGATGTATCTTAAGGACCTGTCCTGGACTTTCCCTTTGTTCTCTACACTTTATCAAGTGATTAAACCAACTCCTGTAGATTCAGTTATCATGCAGATCTATATTACCAGCCTACTCTCTTTCCTGATCTCTAGACCTGCATCACCATCTGCCTATTGGATGTTTTTAACTGATTATTCCATGGGTATCTTAAAACCAACATGTCGAAAACAAAAATCATTATCTTCCCCTAAAACCCAACCCTCTTCTGAACTTCCTCATTTCTAATGATGGAAGGTTCTCTTTGATTCTACCTTACCCCATTATAATCAATGACAGATAATCAATCAGTCAATAGCCATTTACTAAGTACCCATTATGTGTCTGGTTAAATGCTAGGGATACAAAGAAAGGCAAAAGACAAGTTCTCGACCTCAAAGAATTCATAATCTAACATGGAAAGTCAAACATAAAAAAGAAGCTGAAAACAGTAGGGAAATGAAACAAGGAAGATACCCATTATAAAGGTATGATGAAATTCTGCAGGTGTGGGGGAAATTATGAAGTGGCTACCCTAAGCACCTCCCTTAAATGGAAGATCCCTAAATGGAGCAAACTTCATGATTATATAAATGATTTTCAGATGACCATATCTAATCATGAGGAATAAAGTTAAATCCTTTCACTTTTGCCAACTCTCTACCCTCTCTAATCAGAAGGAAAGAAGGAACCCCGGGGCAGGGAATATTGAGGAGGAATGAATTTTAGAGTCGGTGTGACCTTGCAGGAAGATGAGTTGCTGGAGATAATGATGAAATCCAGAACATCCTGGTGGGAAATGGTGTCACAATGGCCAAGACTTGTCGATTATAACATCTTTTGCATGTGTGCTACTTTCTCAACGCCCATGTTCACCACTGAACATGATGCTTTTATCTTTTGCTGGGGCTAAAGCAGTCACCTACTAAATGGTCATCCTGCTTCAACTCTCTCCTCTCCAATCTTCTGCCTTCCAAATGGATAGCCCCAAAGCACAAATCTGAGCCCTCTTAGAAGCCCCATTGGTGGGATCTCTATTGCCTCCAGGACTAAGTATGAACTTTCTTATTATCACTTACAGCCCTTCACACTGACTCCAGACTCTCTTTCCAGACTTATTACACATCATTCCCTTTCTCAGATCCACCCTCCATCCAAATGGACCTCTTTACTTTCCTCACATAAAACCTTCTGTCTCTCCTCATGTCTTCGAACAAGCTGTCCCTGATGCCTGGAATTTATTTCCTTCCCATTTCCATCTCTTAAAATCCCTAAGCTCCTCCAAACTTCAGCTAAAGCAGTCTTCCACAAGAGGTCTTTTCTTCCTCTCCCCTGTCTCAGCTGTGTGCCTCCCAGAGATGATTGAAATTACCCAGTATTTTGCATGTATGTATATATGGATGTTTGGGGTTTTCTTGGCAGAGATACTGGAGTAGTTTGCTATTTTTTTCTTCATCTCATTTGACAGGTGAGAAAATTGAGGCAGACAGGATTAAGTGACTTGCCTAGGATCACCTGACTAGATTTGAATTCAGGAAGATGAGTCTTCCTGATTCCAATTGGGCACTATCTACTGAACACCTCACTGACCATTAGTGTACAATTTTTAAAAAATGACAAATATGTGGAAGTGAGAGAAATGTGGAAAGATTTATATCTAATGATGCAGAGCCAAGGGAGTGGAGCTGAGAGGATACAAAGCAAATTAAAAGACTACTAAAATAAAATTGAGCTCCGAGTAACTGAAAAACAAACAAAGTTCCCAGAAAAAGATAATGAAACATAACCCCCTTCCTTACAGCAAAGTATTATATACACTGTCAGACATCTCTCTAGCAGTAGATGTATCAGATTTTTTTTGCCCAGTTGTTTTTCTTTCTTAGAAGGGAAGATTTCCTCTATAGGGTGGGAACTAACTTTGATGTAAAGACAAGAGGCATATTAAAACTAAGAGGCAATGAAATGCACATACACATATACACACAAAGTGTATAACTCCCTATCATCTTTTAGGTGTCATCCAAACCCCTTCAGAGAGACACCAGCCTACTTTTCAATGCCAATTTCATAATACTACCCCTCACACATTCTATAGGGCCGGACAAACTGGCCTATTTGCTGTTCCCCCAAAGAGTTTTCTCTGCTTTGCACAAGCTGTTCCTTATGCCTAGAATATTCTCCTTCTTCAAAAGCTCTACTTTCAGAACCCCAACTACCTTCAAGGATCAGGTCAAGTATTAGCTCCATTCTAGGCTTTTCTTGATTTCCCTACATATTACTTGTCCCTCTGAAGCCTTTTCCCAACATTTACTTTCTTTTCACTTTGTCTATATTTTATATTTAGTAATCTATGTGCCAGTTAGACTATAAACTCCTTGAAGACAGGCTTTCTCTGTATCCTTTCCTCTAACCCAGGTTCTGGAACACAGTAGGACTAATAAAGCTTTATTTGTACATGCTCCCCCCCCCCAGTAGGGTCTAAAGCAGAGAGGAAGCTAGATGGCCCAGCGGATAGAACACCAGTCCTGGAGTTCAAATTTGATCTCAGATACTTACCAGCTGTGTAACTCTGAGCATGTCCCTTAACCCAGATTGCTTCTCCCTCCAATAAAAAGTCTAAAGCAGATCTAACTAAATGGCACCCCTTCCCCACTCCCCATTCAACAGACTTCCATGGTTCCCTATCATTTCCAGGATCAAATATAAAAATCCTTTATTTGGCATTCAAAGTGCTCTCTCCTACTCTCCTAGTCTTCCCACACCTTGGGCCTCCCTGTTTTTCCTCAACTCATCTTCAGTCTGTCTACTTTTCACTGGATCTTTCCCTTGTCTGAAAGACTCTTCCTCCTCATCAGCACCTCCTGATTTCTCTAGACTCTTTAAAGTCCCAACCACAATTCCATCTTCTAGCAGAAGCCTTTCCTTCTTTCTTTCTTTCTTTTTTTTTTTTTTTGCTTTTTTGCTAAGGCAATTGAGGTTAAGTGACTTGCCCAGGGTCACACAGCTAGGAAGTGTCTGAGACCAGATTTGAACCCAGGTCCTCCTGACTTCAGGGCTGGTGCTCTATGCACTGCACCACCTAGCTGCCCCCAGAAACCTTTCTTGATCTCCATGAGTGCTCCTTGCTGCCTTCCAATTTATCTTCTACAAGAGTAGTTTTCACATTGTTGTTCCCATGTGTCTGTGAGCTTCTTCAGAGCAGGGCTGCCTTGTTCTGTATCTCCAGTGTTTAGCATGGAACCTTGCACACAATAAGTATTTAATAAGTTTTTTGAGTTGAATTGGAGAGACGATTCTTACTGGTAGGAAGCAATTAGAAAACAAGGAAGGACAGTGTATAATCAAAGGACTCAGTTGAATATATCAAGTGCCAAAATATACAGTGGTCGATAAGTGCTCTGGGCAGTCAGGAAGGGGAGAGATCAATGCTGCCTGGAGGTTGTCCCAGAAGGCTTGATATGGGAGCAAGGCTTTAAAAGAGGAATAGGATGTAGATCCACGGAAGGGGGGGGGAGGGTGAGACCATCCTTGGTCCCACTCCCTGCACTCCGAAGTCCTGCAGAGGGAGAGTGGGAATCAGACCAGTGAGAGGCTCCAGCAAATGAGTCAGCATCTAAATAGATACTTTAACTACCCAGCTAATTACAAGTTGATGAATTATAAATTGGATTAACCTAGTGGGCTGGAACCTTCAGGAGCCTAGCTGAAATCCATAGGCACCTGCTAAGGTAGAAACTGGTGCCCCTAGGCTCTGGGCTAGAGCTAACCTGGAATAAAAACTTTCCAAATTAAGGAAAGTTTGTCTCTGTCCTTCTTGCAGTAGGGGACTTGTAGGGAGCAGTATTAGAAATCTCTTTCTTCTTTCTGTCCATGTTGTCTGATCTAATCGAATAGTGAGGTACTTGAGAGCAAAGGCTGTTATTTTCTTTTTTGTTGTACCTATCCCCAGTGCTTAACACAGTGTCCTGCACATAGTAGCCAGGTAATAAATGCTATTGATTGCTTGATCCCTTGTTTTATAGAAAAGGAAGCTGGTCTGAATTGAGAAATCACAGGATATTAGAAACAGAACTTTTTAGAGATCAATTAAGCTAGCCACCTTATTTTACATTTCGGGGAACTAAGGAGCAGAGAGAGCAAGTGATTCAGCCAGAGTCCTAGGAGGAGGTAAGTAAATTTGGGGGAGAACTGCATCTTCTGCAGGACTCTCAGGTTATTTTCACTCCATGAAGCTGTTCCAAATCACACAATTAGGGAGGAGCAGATCTAGGAGCTGAGGGCTCCTTCTCACCCAAGTCACATGGTCTCCAGGGGAACTACACCCACCCCACACACACCCCTTGCCTCCCACACTTGCTTCATTTAATGTAACACCCTCCTGTGCCAGGCCAGGCTGGTGGGACTGCTGCCCAAAACTCCTACTCAGACAAGTTATCAGCCTGAGCCAAAGTACAGAATGTTCCCATTTCCTGAGCAGGGAGCCCCAGGGAAGCACAGTGAGGTGTGGCCAGGACCCCTCCAGTGCCAGCGTGCTAACCAGAAACCCCAGGGAGCAGGGTAAGGGGCAGGAAGGGGCAAGGGGATCTCTGGTTGGCTAGTGCCTCTCAGGAAAGGGGCCTCTAGGACAAACTGGGATCCTCTAGGGACGAGGAAAGTTTTTCAAGAGTCGTGGACAGCACTATCTAAATTCTGCAGGAGTCTGCACTGTCAGCAAGCAGCGGCACTATGGGAGGGCTGGATTACCAAAGAGTCCCCTTTTCTTTGAAGCCCCCTTATCTTTTCTCCCTGGTCAGTCCTCCTCCCTGGGAGAAGATGAAACCTTGGAACAGAGAGCAATCAGTTAGTCTTCCAGAGACCATATTCTGTCCAGTAGAAGGAGTTTGTCCTGATCTGCTCAGTCCAGCACAGGGGAACAAGGAGAGCCCCAGAAGTCCCTTCCCATTCCTGGCCCCCCGCTCCCCCTGGCTTCCCCAAGAACTCTGATCTGGAGGAGTGGGACACATACAAGATTGTCTGTGTGAGGGTTTGAGAAGGGGAGAGCTGAAAGTGAGCGTTAGACTGAGGCCCTCTGTGTGGCCTGGGAAGGAGGGGGAAATCCACAGGATGTGTGCCTGGGAAGAGGAAAGCAATCTGGAGGGCTAACTTACAGGCCTGTGAACAAAAACAGCCCGGTTCCTGCCCCAAGCAAGCAGACTGTATCCAGTATTCCAGAAGAGCAAATGGAAGCAGGAGAAAGAGAAAGACCTTTGGGATGAGGGCCATCACTGGGGAGGGGATGGCACCCAGGAAGGAATCAAAAGAGGAGGAAATACGCTTTTATTAAGGGCCACTCTGTGGCAGATACTGGCTAAGCACTTTATAAACACTATAGATTTTCATTTGATGGGAGGCAGGTGCTTTGATCTGCATTTTACAGTGGTTGATATAAAATGACTTGCCCAGAGTCCCACAGCTAGTGAGTGTCTAAGGTAGATGGGAACTCCCCATCCCAAAGCCGGCACTCTATCTGGTACACCATCTACTTGTTTCATAGAGCCACAGAACTTGAAAAATAGGAGATGTTCTGGGCAAGTCTGACACCTTAAGTCCATGCTGAGAAATGAAACAAAATGACAAACTTTTAGACCATCTTACATTCATTTTATTTCATTTGACCATCTTACATCTACCAAAAGGAGGTTTACTTAATAACATAGAAAGGCTATTCAGCAAGGATACAGCATTCTTTTACTTGAGGGAAACTCATTTGCCTCTTTATTTGCTTCAGTGGGGTCTTAGAGAAGTCTACGTTTAACTGAAAAGGCCTCCAATCCCCCCCAACTGGGGACCAGAAAGCCACTCTAAAAGCTGGCACTTTAGTCCCCTGAGGGACAAGGACAATTTCATGACCTTTTAGGGGAAAACTCACCTAGCCTTGACGGATTAGATTTGACTCTTATCTTAGAAAAGAATCCATTGGTTATTCACTCCAATTCATACTTGAACAAAATCTCCACTTTAACAAACCCAACCAATGGACATCCAACAGTGAAGGGACTTTAACAGAGAAGCTGGAGGTGAGCTGATCTGATAGGCTTGATGCTGTCCCCTCAGCAGAACAGGTGACTACCTCTAAGCTCCCTGTGTCTTACCACTCTCAGCAGGTGCATGAGGCGGTCTATCCACCTCTCACCTTACAGAAGAGCATTTTCCTCCCACCGGCAGTCGGCCCCTCCTTCCCACACCCCTCTATTCCCACCTCATGAGTTAAAGAATGAGACAGATTAAGGAGGGTTTAGCTGAGGCAGGGGACTGGGCATAAAAGGGGTCCCACAGAGCCTCGTTATTTTTGTCACCATCCAGAATAGGACAGGGAAGTCACGTGTCCATACACCTCAACACGAACTGGCAAAGACCTATAGGGCCTGGTAGGAAAAGAACTCTGGAAACTCAAACAAGAGATGCAGGAGAGCAGTAAGCATCCCTGATTTGCCAGTTTTCCTTGTTTGGGTTACAAGGCCACCTAGAAATAGTGCACAGGTTAATCCTCCATAGACCAGAGCAGAAAGCATCAGGCTGCACAAAAGCAAAATTTCTCCGATGGAAAAAACAAGGGAATGCAAGAAAAGAATCAGATCTCACCCTCTGTGAAGGGGGAAAGATGATGGTTCAGAAGCTGTATGTGGGTTTCCTGGAGTAAAGAGATTTGCTCCCCCTTTTAAATGGACTATTTTTAACCTTCTTCACACTTTCTTTCCAAAGGGAAGGACGAGGAGTTGAGAGAAAAGTTTCTCGGCACATCCTACCTTTCGTCCTCCTCCTCCTCCCTCTTCCACCACCTGAGCAGCCCATGTCCAGTGGAAGCAAATACAGGCTTAATCATAAGTGAGGTTTCCTGGCAGGTCTATGGGCTGCCTGGCTTAACCTTCCCCAAGCTATCAATCACATACTCAGAAATGAGTGAGTCATAGAGCAGCCGAGCCGCTTAGATTTGCTGTCAGATGTATTTACTCTCCCATGTGATCTTGAGCAAATCACTTATACTTTCTGGGCCTCAGTTTCCATAGCTGTCATGTGAAGATGATAATCCTTGAACTACCCACCTGTCAGGGTCATGGTGAGCTTCAAATGCGCTTTGAAAATCATTCATTTTCATTTCTAATAAACTTAAGGAGGGGAGCAGCGGGGGGAAATAATCTGCTTTTCCCAGATACCTCGTTGCAGCTATTCTGACAAATTTCAGAGTTTTCTACAGTCTATGAGTTCCAGTCCCTTAAAGTGAAAAAATCTTTCCAGAAACACTCAGACATTGGGAAGGGTAACAGGGCAGCTTGTCTGGGGGGGGTCTCAAACCTCTGCTGCTCCTCCCCCTCCCCCCATCCCCAGCCAAGACATTTTCCTAAATTACTGCAGTACATTAGGGAAAGTCACTGGATTTGGAATCAGACTTGGTTTCCTATCTCAACTCTGTTACTTACAACCTGATAACCTTGAGCAAGACATTTAGTATTTATGGATGAGATCAGAAAATGGTTTCCTCCTTAGGAAGTTTCCTATTTAGGACATTTCATTCTAAGTGAAAGGAAAAGGTAGGATTGAACTAGATAACTTCTAAGGTCTCTTCTGACTCTAATCCTTTCAGTTCATATCGCTACATATGAGTAGGTCCTGTATTACAATCCCCATTCTTCAGAAGAGGGAAACCGAGGCTTAGTAATGAGGGAATGTAATGGAAGAATCAGGACTAGAACACTGGCTCTCCAGTCCCTGGATCAGAATTCTTTCCATTATATAACACTGCCTTTCACTTGAACTACACCCCAAGAAAATCCAGCCAGTATTTTTGTCCCTGCCCCTACCCACAGACCCTCTCCCACAACACACACAAGCAAACACCCCCCACCCCCTTCTTGTCCATGTCTGGAACATTAAAATTGCAGCCACGTGGCAGCTTTTGTCCAGCGGAAAGCCAGCAGCCACCCACATGCTGGAAGGGCTCATGCTAAGATTCGCCTGTTACAGGCTCTCAAAGACTGTTTGTTTGCCCCCTAGGCTGGGATCCTTGGTTTCTTCATTATGTTCAAGCTAAATTGTGCAGCAGCCCCTGCCCAAGTTCAGAATAGAATCCTATGAAGAACAAGAAATAAATAAATAAAGGCTGAAGGGAGGCTGTGAGTTTCTGGGTTTGTTTAAAAGAACCTTTTTTTGCTTCATCCTTTCTTTATAGGTTTGATTCCTCCAGGAGGTTAAGGGGGGAAGTTTCTGAAAAGGAGTAGTAGCTGGCAGATATTTCTTGACCTGGTGCAGCTCTCTGTCCACCAGGATTGGAGGAAGGATGATGAAATTTTAATTGGTTGGAGAGCCAAGATATCACCAGTAATTGGAGCCCAAGTGTCTCCCCAAGTCCTAAAGGCAAGACCTTCAATGAGGAAGGGATCTTGGGATAGCCTCAGGCATTCTGTGCCAGAAATGTATAGAAATCATGGAGAGAGCTCCAGAGTGAGAAGACATCTGGATTATTCCCTCTGGCCCCAGAACCCTCCCTACTCTACAAGGCGGAAGGGGTGGAGGGAGGTCTTTGGAGATAGTGTGTGGCCCAGGAGAAATCAGGAGGGATTGTGATTTTTTGACCTTTCCAAGGTCCTCACTGGGCCTTTGGACACTTGGCTGCTCTGTGCCTCAGCATCCCTCCCCAGGTCACACCAGCATTCTGGGGGATGCTTGTGCTACTCTGGCCCTCAAGTTCTTTCATCACTGGCCTTCTGAGAAAGGAGGCTGTGTGAAAGAGCTCAGGATTTGGAGTCGGGGGGGCACAGCTTCAAGTGCCCATTATGTTTTGTGGGAGCTTCTTTCTGGGCCTGTTCCCTCCTTTGTAAGGCTGGACTCAATGGTTTCTAAGATCTCTACTGGCTCTGAACTGGGAGGGCATTTACAAAGCAGACATCTGTACAATAAATACAGATTCTTAGGTTTAGCCTCAGAACAGATGGTACTAGTGGACCCCTTGAATATTTGGTGAGTGCATGGGAACCCTGCATCCTAGCTTGTCCAGGCCAATACATGGGTGTCTAGGGTTAGCTGAAGAAAAACTTGTCTGATTAGCTTTCCAAAAGAGGATGGAATATCCAGGACTTTCAGTTAGACCACCTGCTCTGTGGCATTGCTTATATGTTTTAGAGCAGGAAAACACCTTTGAGGTCCTTGAATCCAGTCACCTTGTTTTACAGGCAAGAAAGCTGAGCTGAAAGAGGTTAATTAAGTGACTTCTTCACATATCTGAGGCAGAATTGGAACTCTGGTTTTCCAGATTCCAAGGTGGGTACCCACTCCTGCAGGAGGCTCACCAGCCTCCAGCCTCCAGGTGGCCCAATGGGAGAGGCAGAGGGGTTATTTTTTCAGGGAAGAGGGGAAAACCCCATTCCCCTGCTGCCTCTATACCCCTTCCACTGGTTCTTGGGGTCCATGGAGGATCCTCAGACTCAGCCATCGGGGAGCTGTCCGCTGCTGCCTCTGCAAATTACTCGGTTTGCTTGAAGGCCCACATGATGAAGGAGACCCTGAGGAATGCCTTGGGGGAATCCATGACCTTCCCTAGAGAGCCTGGCGTCCAAACACCAGTGAGTTGATGATGCTTCTCTGTAGACGCAGCCTTTTCATCTGTGACAGCTGCTACCACGGGTAATTCTTTGCTGGTTATTTTTTTTAAGTGGAGATAAAATATACACTGGGCCTTTCCCCCTCCCCTAGGGATACCAGTCTTCATTGCCACCAGCAGCAAAACATAATGAGAGGAGGCCCCTAGGGTGGTGACCCCCTGGCAGGAGGCAACAACAAGAAAGTAATAGCTAGCATTTATATAACACTTTAAGATTTGCAACATGTTCTACATATATTATCTTATTTGATTCTTTTTTTTTTCTTGCTGAGGCAATTGGTGTTAAGTGACTTGCCCAGGGTCACACAGCCAGGAAGTGTTAAGTGTCTGAGACCAGATTTGAACTCAGGTCCTCCTGATGTTAGGGCCATCTCATTTGATTCTCACAATCCTGTGAGGGAGCTGTTATCATTATCCCTGTTTTATAGCCAGAGAAATCAAGGTTCAATACAGTTCAGTGATTTATCTAGTGTCTGAGTAGAGATCTGAACTCAGGTTTTCCTGGTTTTACCATCACTCCATTCACTACTGGATCAGCTACCTTCCCAAATCCCAAATCCCTCTCCTACCAATTAAAATTTCATCATCCCTCCTCCAATCCTGGACCTCAACTTAGAAGGTCAGGTTCAGCTGCTAGAAAAATTGTGGATTTGTACCACTGCTTTATGGAGAGCTGGGCTCTTGCTCCTCCCCTTTCCTATCTCTAAGAAAAGTATGGGGTGAGAATTATATTTGTCATTCAGTCCTTTTTTAGTTATGTCCAACTCTTTCTGACCCCATTTGGGGTTTTCTTGGCAATGATACTGGAGCGGTTTTCCATTTCCTTCTTTAGCTCATTTTACAGATGAGGAAACTGAGGCAAACAAGCTTAAATGACTTTCCCAGGATCACACAGCTAGTAAATGTCTAAGGCTGGAGTTGAACTTTAGTCCTCCTGACTCCAAGCTTAACACTCTTATCTACTGTGTCACCTAGCTTTCTACACTAGACCCTCATTGTTGTTGGTAATAATCAGAGTCAGGACTTATTAATAATGACATCAGCTAACATTTACATAGTACTTTAAGGTTTACAAAAATCTTTAAATATTTTATCCTCTATCAAACTGTGCATGCCCTTTGACCCAGCAGTGTTTCTTATATAAAGCTTTTTTATTTACAAAACATATGACTGATTTTTCTACATTGACCCTTGCAAAAACTTTTTTTCCCAAGCTTTTCCCCTCCTTCCCCCCACCCCCTACCCCTAGATGACAGGTAATCTAATACATGCTAAATAGGATAAATTATATGACAAATACAATACATATATACATATCTATAGTTATCTTACTGCACAAGAAACATCAGATCTAGAAAGAGAAGAAGAAAAAAAACAACCTAAGAAGGAAAACAAAATGAATGGAAATATTCACGTTAAAATGCTGTGTTGTGGTTCACACTCAGTTCCCACAGGCCTCTCTCTGGATGTATATGACTATCTTCATCGCTGAACAATAGGAACTGGTTTGAATCACATCATTGTTGAAGAGAACCATGTCCATCAAAATTGATCATCGTATAGTCTTGTTGCTGTGTATAATGTTCTCCTGGTTCTGCTGATTTCACTCAGCATCAGTTCATGCAAGTCTCTCCAGGCCTCTCCAAAATCCTCCTGTTGGTCGTTTCTTACAGAACAATAATATTCCATAACATTCATATACCATAATTTATTCAGCCATTCTCCAATTGGTGGGCATCCATTCAGTTTCCAGTTTCTTGCCACTACAAAAAGGGCTGCCACAAACATTTTTGCACATGTGGGTCCCTTTCCCTCCTTTAAGATCTCTTTGGGATATAGGCCCAGTAGAAACACTGCTGGGTCAAATGGTATGCACAGTTTGATAACTTTTTGAGCATAGCTCCAAATTGCTCTCCAGAATGGTTGGATCTGTTCACAGTTCCACCAACAATGTATCAATGTCCCAGTTTTCCCACATCCCCTCCAACAGTTATCATTATCATTTCCTGTCATTTTAGCCAATCTGACAGGTGTGTAGTGGTATCTCAGAGTTGTCTTAATTTGCATTTCTCTGATCAATAGTGACTTGGAGCACCTTTTCATGTGACCAGAAATAGTTTCAGTTTCTTCATCTGAAAATTGTCTGTTCATATCTTTTGACCATTTATCAATTGGAGAATGGCTTGAATTCTTATATATTTGAGTCAATTCTCTATATATTTTAGAAATGAGGCCTTTATCAGAACCTTTGGATGTAAAAATATTTTTCCAGTTTACTGCTACCCTTCTAATCTTGTCTGCATTCATTTTGTTTGTACAAAAACTTTTTAACTTGATATAGTCGAACTTATCTATTTTGTGATTAATGATGACCTCTAGTTCTTCTTTGGTCACAAATTCCTTCCCCCTCCACAGGTCTGAGAGGTAAACCATCCTATATTGTTCTAATTTGTTTATAATATCATTCTTTATGCCTAGATCATGAATCCATTTTGACCTTATCTTGGTATATGGTGTTAGGTGTGGGTCAATGCCTAATTTCTTCCATATTAGTTTCCAATTATCCCAGCAGTTTTTGTCAAATAGTGAGTTTTTATCCCAAAAACTGGGGTCTTTGGATTTATCAAACACTAGATTACTATTGTCATTGAGTATTTTGTCCTGTGAACCTAACCTATTCCACTGATCCACTACTCTATTTCTTATCCAGTACCAAATGGTTTTGGTGACCACTGCTTTATAATATAGTTTTAGATCTGGTACAGCTAGGCCACTCTCATTTGCATTTTTTTTTTCATTAATTCCCTTGAAATTCTTGACCTTTTGTTTTTCCAGATGAATTTTGTTGTTATTTTTTCTAGGTTAGTTAAATAATCTCTTGAGAGTTTGATTGGTATAGCACTAAATAAATAGATTAGTTTAGGTAGTATTGCCATCTTTATTATATTCGCTCGACCTATCCACGAGCACTTGATGTTTTTCCAATTGTTTAGATCTGACTTTATTTGTGTGGAGAGTGTTTTGTAGTTTTGCTCATATAGATCCTGACTTTCCCTTGGCAGATATATTCCCAAATATTTTATACTATCGATAGTTATTTTGAATGGAATTTCTCTTTGTATCTCTTGCTGTTACATTTTGTTGGTGGTGTATAAAAATGCTGATGATTTATGTGGATTTATTTTGTATCCTGCAACTTTGCTAAAGTTGTGGATTAATTCTAATAGTTTTTTAGTTGTTTCTCTAGGGTTCTCTAAGTAGACCATCATATCATCTGCAAAGAGTGATAATTTGGTTTGACCTACTCTAATTCCTTTAATCTCTTTTTCTTGTCTTATTGCCAAGGCTAGCATTTCTAATACAATATTGAATAGTAATGGTGATAGTGGGCAACCTTGTTTCACCTCTGATCTTATTGGGAATGGTTCCAGTTTATCACCATTACATATGATGCTGGCTGATGTGTTTTTTTTTTTTTGTTGTTGTTTTTTTTGCTTAGGCAATTGGGGTTAAGTGACTTGCCCAAGGTCACACAGCTAGGGAATGTTAAGTGTCTGAGACCAGATTTGAACTCAGGTCCTCCTGAATTCAGGGCTGGTGCTCTATCCACTGCGCCACCTAGCTGCCCCCAAGCTGATGGTTTTAAATAGATGCTACTGACTATTTTAAGGAAAAGCCCATTAATTCCTATACTCTCTAATGTTTTTAAGACCCAGCAGTGTTTCTATTGGGCCTGTATCCCAAAGAGATTTTAAAAAGAGGGAAAGGGACCCACATGTGCAAGAATGTTTGTGGCAGCCCTTTTTGTAGTGGCTAGAAACTGGAAACTGAATGGATGCCCATCAATTGGAGAGTGGCTGAATAAATTATGGTATATGAATATTATAGAACATTATTGTTCTGTGAGAAACGACCAACAGGATGATTTCAGAGAGGCCTGGAGAGACTTGCATGAACTGATGCTGAGTGAAATGAGCAGAACCAGGAAATCATTCGACACGGCAGCAACAAGACTATACAATGATCAATTCTGATGGACATGGTTCTCTTCAATGGTGAGGTGATTCAAGGCAATTCCAATAGACTTGTGATGGAGAGAGCCATCTGCATCCAGAAAGAGCACTGTGGGGACTGAATGTGGATCACAACACAGTATTTTCATCTTTTTTTGTTGTTGTTTCCTTGCTATTTGTTTTCTTATTTTTTTTTTCCTTTTTGATCTGATTTTTCTTGTGCAGCACAATAAATGTGGAAAAACATTTAGAAGAACTGCATATATTTAATCTATATTGGATTACTTGCTGACTAGGGGAGAGGATGGGGGAAGGGAGGGAGAAAAATTTGGAACACAAGGTTTTGCAAGAGTGAATGCTGAAAACTATCTTTGCATATATTTTGGGGAAAAGCTGTTATTTAAAAAAAAAGATAAGATTATTAAAAAATAAAATTTTATCTTCATAATCTGGAAAGTAGGTGCTGTTATTATCCCCATTTTACAGTGGAAAAAACTGGGTCAACCAGCAGCATTTCTATTGGGCTTATATCCCAAAGAAATCATAAAGGAAGGAAAAGGCCCCACATGTGCAAGAATGTTTGTGGCAGCCCTTTTTGTGGTGGCTAGAAACTGGAAATTGAATAGATGCCCTTCAATTGGATAATGGCTGAATAAATTATGGTATATGAATATTATGGAATATTATTGTTCTGTAAGAAATGACCAGCAAGATGATTTCAGAGAGGCCTGGAGAGACTTACATGAACTGATGCTGAGTGAAATGAGCAGAACCAGGAGGTCATTATACACGGCAACAACGGTACTATATGACGATCAATTCTGATGGACATGGCTCTCTTCAACAATGAAATGTTTCAAACCACCTCCAATTGTTCACTGAAGAAAGCCATATACACCCAGAGAGAGGGATGCGAAATGTGGACCACAAAATAACATTCTCATACTCCTTGATTGACGTTTGCTTACATTGTGTTTCCTTTATCTGATATATCGTTTGTGTAGATAAGATTTTTCTTGCACAACAATCATAAGTTTGGAAATATGTATACATATATTCGATTTGCCAATATTTTAACATAATTAACATGTAGTGGATATCCTGCCATCTAGGGGAGGGGTGGGGAGTTGGGGGGGAAAATTTGTAACGGAAAGCTATGTAAGGGTTATTGTTGAAGAATTACCCACACATATGTTATGCAAATAAAATAAAATAAAATAAAAAAAAGGAAAAAAAGAAAAAGAAAAAACTGGGTCAAACAGAGATTCAGTGATTTACCCATCATTACACAGCCAGTAAGTGTTTGAGACAGAATTTGAACTCAATTTTTCCTGACTCCAGTACCAGCATATAGATATAGATATAGATATGGATATAGATATATATCCACTGCATACACTTCAGATGCTCCACAAGACAACTCCAAATCCAGAATTCTTTCTACTCAGCCATATTTTTGTTTTTTGTGTGTTTTTTTTTTGTGTGTGGGGGGGTGCACCTAGATTTCAGTCCTATTCTTTTTCATAATTAAGGGGGAAAAAGAGAAAGGAAGAAAGATTTTATGGCCTTGGTGCTAGAACTGTGCCAGTAATATGTTTTCTCCCATTTCCCTGTTAGCCCCTGTTAAGAACCAGGCCAATCTTGGGAGTGGAGCACCAGGGGAGTCTAAGGATACAGATGTTTCCTTGATTTTTTCTTTCTCAGAAAACCTTCCCAGCCCCTGGATTTAAGAGAGTTAGCTTTTTTTCACATTAATTATATCTCTGGATGATTATGATTTGTTTTGGGCTCTGGATCAGGACTAGAATGCAATTTGCTCAATATAGTGTAACCCCTGTCCCAAAGCCCATTGCTCTTGCTTTAGAAATGACCCAGCAAAATCAGAGCCATCCCTGGGGAGGATAGAATTCCTCCAATAGGGTGATGGAATATATGGCTCCCAGACCTGGGACTGAGGGTAATACCAGACTTTCTGTAAATTTCTAGATTTAGTAGAACAATATTGACCTAAGGTTTCCTGGAGAGAAACAACCTCAACCAACTTAGGAAAAGACTTCTTTCTGTAAGTCTAACCTTATGGCATAAAGAGAGTTCCCTATCATTCATTCCTGGCCCAAGTCCATGCCTTATTCTTATTCCAGATTATCTTTTTCACAAAAAGCCTTCTTCCCTCTTTCCTTTCCTTTTTCTTCTTTCCTTTCTTCCTTCCTCCCTCTTCCTTCCATCCTTCCCTTCCTTTATTTTCTAATTCTGTGCTTCCTTCCTCTCTCCCTCCCTTCATTCCCTCCTTCTTTTCTTTCTTCTCCCCTTCTTTCATCCCTTCTTCCCTTCCCTTCCTTCCTTTCTTCCCCCTTTCTTCTCTCCCTTCCTTCCTTTTTCCTTTCTTCTTTCTGGCCTCCCTCTCTCCCTCCCTCCTTCCTTCTTTTCCTTCTTCTTTCCTTTCTTCCTTCTTGCTTGCTTGTCTTCCTACCTGACTACCTCATTTCCCCCTCCTTTTCTTCCTTCCTTTTGCTCTTTTTTTCCTATTTCCTTCTGTTTATCTTCTTTCTTTTTTAAATCAAGATTACTATAGAAACAAACTGGAAACTGACCATTCTTATCTCTGACGTCTCTTCTGATCTCATGTCATATTTGCATGAGCAAGCATTTCTACTCAGATGTAATCAGTATATACTGTCCGCTTGGATTCTGCTTTTTTTTTTTCACCTTGCATAATTTCAAATTTACATTTCCATTTATTGACTTAGTCTTCATATTTAAGACCTTGTTCTTAAAAAGCAGCTTAGCTCAGGCTGGGTTAGTCAGACAGCAAAATGGTGCCAGTGTGAGAAGCTATTAATATGTCCTGTATAATTCAATCCCCTTCTAATCCTGTACCAGCTCTGTCTGTGCCCATCTTTGGTCTGTTCCCATCATTGTTTGATGAATGGTCACCAGGCTTAAGGAATTCTGCTGTGAACTCTCCGTTTTCCAAGAGCACCATGCTGTGTCCATGGAAGCATGGACACTTCTTCATAGTTGAAGGCCACACAGATCCTCCACAATGCAGTGGGGGGGAAAAACTCATCTTTGCAAACCACAGGGAAGAAGCTACACTGTCCACCTCCAAAATCATTTACCCAGAGGCAGATGGCTGCTCTTATTTCTCTGCAACTTTTGACTCTCCAAAAGATAGAAAGTGAATGATTAAATCTAGTAAAGGACAAGGGGCATGGGTTATTCCCTGTCCTTCCTTCCCACCTCTCTGAAAATGATGGGACATTTCAGTGGGGAGGAATCATGGCCATGCCCTGGACCATCGAAACATGCATGTTACATCTGGAAGAAATCTGAAAGATCATTTTCTCTACCATTTTGCAGAGAACATGAAGGCTTCAAGCTGGTTAGTGATTTGGGGGCAAATCTATTTAATTATCTTCTTCACACAATTAGTACATGGCAGAACTGGAATTTGAATCTAGTTCTTTGAATTCTACCATCCAGGGTACTACACATTGCCTTTTCTTTGCAAGTCTCAAAGGACCTGGAATAGTCCTGAGCACACAAAGGGTTTACTAAAGACCTGAATGAATGGATGCTGTTTGTTGGATGCGCTGCCATATTCCCCTGGCTACATGCTTTATTATGGCCTTTTGGTACCACTTCGACCTTAAGATCTTTGAAGGGGGAGGCCCCAAATTCTGGTCCCCCAACTTTAGAATCCTGTTGTCTGTGCCTGGGACTATGCATATGCTAGGTGCAACTTCAGAGTCCTTTGGGGATGATGATGAGTCAGTGGTTGCTCCTGGCAATAGGAGCACCCTGGGACATTTTTCCAATCTGGGCACTAGAGACTTTCATACCCTTTTTGTCCCTTAGAGAGTTAAGGAGCAGGTGTCCAAGACTCCCTATGGGAAAAGGACTCTGGTTCTTCTAGAGTTCCCAGCAAAGCCTGTAATAGTGCACTACATTCAAGGGATCATTTCATTAGTACCAACCACTCCTGTTCCTGCTAAGAATGTTGTGTGGTACAATCTGGCCATGGTCTGAGGCTAGTCACTTTTTCTGATGACTCTCTAGGGAATCAGTCTTTTTCATACTATTTCAATACTACCAAAATATACTCTAAAGAAGGCAACTTCTTTTTCCATCTATCCATTCAACAAATATTTACTGAATCCTAGCATTATGGGCTCCTAGATTTAGAGTTAGAAGGAACCTTAGAGACACTAGTCCAACCTTCTCAGTTTGCAAATCAAGAAACAGATTCAGAGTATTAAACATTTTAGACATTTGAGAGAGTTACAAGATTAAGGAAAACATGATTCCTTTTTTTAATGGCACTTACCGCCTAACAGGAATGATAAATCAAATCTACAAGTCAATAGCAAAAGTTCTAGACTTAGGAACCAGACAATCTGGGGCTGTGAACCCCAATTTTGCAATTTTCTTCTAGCCATGTGACTGAGCAAGTCACTTGATCTGAGTCTCAGTTTTTCCACTTGCAAAAGAGGGTAGTAATATACCTCTCCTGCCTACCTCACAGGATTGTTGTGAGAAGAGCCTTGTAAACTGTTCGGCTGCCAGCACCATTGCTGAAAGGTGCTGTGTTACATATCAATAGTTCAAAGACGTGATTTTGTCCATTTGGGTAATCCCTTAACCAGTACAGACTGCAGCTTATTCATGTTGTACACAATATAGTTGTATATGGTATCAAGTCAGTTCCTTGGCTGCCTCCTTTAGTGTTATATGACAGAGTTGGGGTTTTGCAAATTTCTTAGTACCTATCCTTGTTTCAGCACTAGAGATTCCTGTCAGTTTATATCGATATTCATGGTCCTGTAATTTACTCTGAGCCTGCCTTTTCCATCAGATTCATTCCCTTTCAAAAGTAACTGAACTTTTAAAAAAATGGTTTAATGAGTCTTGGTGGCCCAAAACACCTATTCCCTAATGGCCAAACCCCTAGTGGTGAGTCTCTTTACATTTAGCTAAGCTAATCCTTGGACAACAGATAAGTGTTCTTTAACCAGATCCTTAACTGTGCTTTTTTTCAGATTGTTAGAATATGCTGGTGTAGCTATTGGGGCTCCACATTATGAGAAAACCTTGCCCTAACATGGCTCCCTTTCTCTTCTCTCCCCTCAACCTCCCAGATATTTTACTCCATTTTTAAATTTTGTTTTCTCCAATTAGATATGTCATTTTTGATTAAAAACCTTCTTTTATTGTATATGTATCCTGAGTACTTAGCACAATGCCTGGCACAAAGTAGACACTTCATAAATCCTTTGTCTCTTTTATCAGGGTCCTGAAAGACTTCTTGTAAGATGGAGGTGCCATTTGGACTGGGCTTTAAAGAATTTCAACAGTCTGAGATGGGAGTGGGAGGAGGGGAAGGCATGAAAGCCAAGAAAACAGCAGCTAGAGTGTCACAGAAGAGGGAAGCACGAGGCACATTCTGGGAATAGTCAGTCCAGACTGGCTGGACCAGTGGGTGCAATAATACTAGTAATTGACATTTTTATAGGGCTTTAAAGTTTGCAAAGCACTTTACATACATCAGCTCATTTGTGCCTAACAACAATTGGTGAGATAGGTCCTACTAGTGTTATTATCTTGTTGTAGGGATGAAGGAAGTGAGGTTTGGCAAAGTAGAGTGACTTGCCAGGAACCACACACTAGTGGGTATTGGAGGCAGGATTTCAGCCCAAGCTCTCCTGATTCCAAATCCAGCAGCACTCTCTGCGCTTTGACGGCAGGAATACCAGGCCCAGCGTAGCACAATCCCCACCTCTGTTTTCATCCTATATTAAGGTCTGTTCATAGTGACCAACACCCCTGACTCCGGACCATTCCAAAGCTCCAGGGCAGAAAGCCAGTGAAACCTGAGCCCCAGCCCCAGAGGGAGGGGGAGAAGCCAGCACTGGAGGTACAGATTTGGGAGTCATCTGATCTGCACATGGGTGGTAGTTAAAAACACATGTAGAAATAAATGAACTCTCCCAGGGAGTCCATGTGGAGGGAGAAAAGCAAATGCACTGTTGTTTCTCCCTGAGCTACAACAGTCCTGGGGATGATGGGAGGAGGGTCGACCCCCCAGAGAAGAGCACAAGAGTGCCTTAAGGGGCCACGTCCAGGGGCTTACTAATGGCACTTGGCTCAGTTCTAAGCTTTCCTGAGACTTGTGAAATTCCAGCCATCTCCTTTGTGGCAAATATGTTGGGAGGGGGCCATTCAGAACCTTCCATTTAAAGAACTGTCAGGGCTGCCTTTGGTCAGGTAGACTGATGCTGAACATTGAAATATCCTTCTGCTGGATTCAGCTTGGAATCACAGTGATGAGAGCTTTTTTTTCCCTTTCTTTTTTCCCTTACATTAAATTCTTCACTAGGTTAGGAATAGCATAATCCAGTACTCTGGACATGAGTCTGAAAATGTAGATTTCAGACTGTTAACTCAAGGTCTCCGAGCTTAGAAAATGAAATACCAGGAGGCTACCAAGGGAGAAAATACTTGTGTTTTTACTTTACATTGTACTAGTTCCTTGGGTTTTCCTGAAGGATCCTATTTTTCTTTGCTATTTTCCTTCAAGAGCTTCCACAATCTCCGCTCGCTTGCTCTCCGTATGCTAGTATTGAAGGGGCTTAAGTGCATACCAACCCACCGTTAAACCTACACTCAATAAAAAGATGCTCAGGAATCTATACATTGTGCATTTCCGGATCATGCTTGGAATCCCAAGCTTCTCCTTCTTCCAAGATAATTTTGCTGGTAACCACCTCAAAGGGAAAAAAAGACTCCTTAAAATCCTCTATATGGCATTCATGTGGGACTAAGTCAGCTTGTCAGGGTTATAAGAGCCTAATTTAATCCAAGCTTATTAACATGTAACATTTTAATTTGTCTTTTCAATACGCTTAGCAGAGTATAAGTGTAACGAATTTAATATCAGAAGTAAGGATTTTATGTGTTAATTACAATGTTTCCATTTCTTCCCAAGCTCTATCAAACAGGCGCTCACTGGCATAACCCCTGTGGAAAATAGAGCCCTGCAAAGTGAACGGATTTTTTTGGCTCCTTCCCATTCACCCCCCAAATTGCAGGATTGAAAGCAATCAGAAAGAAAAATGGGTTTCCTCTCTGTCTAAAATTAACTGAAGCCTAATAATTGCCCACCCTTAAGCAAGAGCAACAGCTGCCTTGACATGAGGGGAATTTCAATAGTTCCCGGGCTCTAGGTTGGCTGGGCTTGGAAACTAGACTTGCATCTCTTGGGTTCATGGAGAAGTCTCTGATTCCCTGATCCTGAGACTCCTCACAGCAGCGTCCAGGGCAACCTTTGAACCCTCACCTTGAGATTTCAAGTCTTAGAACAGCCCTGGTTTCTGTATCTTAGTTTTTAAGGATTCCTTGAGGGATAGAAACTGGAAGTAGGAAATGTATTGTAATAAGATGTGTCTGAAATCAGTATTCAGATGATCTAGGTTCAAATCTTGAATCTGCCAGAAAAATACCCTCTGTAGTAATGGGCAAATCATTAAAAATCTTAATTCCCCCTCTGAGGAATAACTGGATAGGGTCTGCAGTCCCTTCTCTAAATCTATGAACCTATAAGGCATTCTAGGCTAAGAACATACATTTTTGTATTTTGGCAGAGTGGCCATAGAACTAGCCTGAAGCTATGAAGACTCATCTCTCACACAAACTAGTTAAATAGTCCAGGGTAAATGGCTTAACTTCCAAAAGCTGAGGATAATAATATTGTTTTTTCTTTGTATTCCAGGGCTTTGCACAGTGCCTGGCACATAGTAGGTGTTATGTTAGTTTCAAATCCTACCTCCGACACTTACCAGCTGGGTGAGCATGGATAAGTCACAGACACAGATTTAGAGCTTGAAGAGCCCTCAGAGATGATTCAATCATTTTACAGATGAGGAAACTGAGTGACTTTCCCACTCAG
Source organism: Myrmecobius fasciatus (assembly GCA_023553655.1). Lineage (NCBI taxonomy): Eukaryota > Metazoa > Chordata > Mammalia > Dasyuromorphia > Myrmecobiidae > Myrmecobius > Myrmecobius fasciatus. Next base: position 205,904 of record JAJPUD010001074.1, on the reverse strand, counting down.
GGAATAAGAAGCCTAATTGGACATCGGGTTCGGTGATACAACTCCAGTACCAACGTTCTTTTCCTTGGATCCTGCTGCCTTCTAGAGAAAGTATCAATTTTATTTAAAAAAAAAAATATCCGTTAACCTCTCTGAAATTCAAGGAGTTCCCACAGTGAGGTAATCAAGTATTGTCTCCAAATTGTTTCTTGAGGGTTAATCTTCTTTTCCAAATAGCTTGCTATGTCCTAGAAGGCAGGGAGCCCACGTCTGGAGATGTAGTGGTATCACAATAAACATATGCTGTTTGAACTCTCTCAGAAGAAATTTGTCAAAATGAAGAAAAAGTGACAAGATATTCAATTCAACGACTATTTAAAATTTGATTTATTTTTCCCCAAGCAAAACCAGTCATAGAATAAACAAAACAAAGCAAAATAAATATTCCAAAAACCTCCTACAATTAAGCAAAACAACAAAATGTTTGCTAATGATTGCTCATGCAACACTGCTCCTCTGCTATTTACCAATTAATAAAAACAAAAACCACAATACATCAGCTTTAACAAAGTAGCTCCAATTTTGTCCATTATAGCTCTCCTGCATTTTGCTGATTTTATCTTCCTACAATAATAATAAATGACATTTATATAGTGCTCACTGTGGTAAGCACCATGCTAAGTGCTTCACAGTTACTATTTTATTTGATCCTCATAACAACCTTGCAAGGGAAGTACTATTATTATCAATTCTATTTTGCAGATAAGGAATTTGAAGAAAGTACTGACCCAAGGTCACATAGCTACTTTCTGAGCCTAGATTTCACCTGAGGATTTCCTGACTGGGGTGATGTTCTGTCCACCACACCATCAAACTGTGTGCATGTTATTCTTTTGGTTCTGTTTTTATTTTCTCCATTCTGCTTCACTTCATGGCTTCCCAAATTTTTTGTATTATTCATATTTATCATTCTTCATAATAATATTCCATTATATTCACATACCACAATTTATTTATCCATTCCTTCATAATTGTGTGCAGTGTTTCCAATTTTTTGCTATTAAAATAAGACTGTTATGAATATTTTTACACAAGTGGATTCCTTTTTATTGTTATTCAGTCCCTTACAGGAATTATGGGCCAAGGGGTATTGAAAGTTTTATTGTATAATTCTATATTGCTTTCTAAAATAAACTCTACCAGCAGTCAATCAATCAATAAGAATTTATAAGCGCTTACTATATGCCACATACTCTAAGGTTCTGGGAATCCAAAGATCCCCAGAATGAATGAAACAATGTCTATCTTCAAGAAGCTTATATTCTATCCAAAGAGAAAACATATTCATAGATAAATATATGAGAGATGCAGAATAAATGCAAAATAAATTAAAAGACATTAAATGCAATGAAATTAGGAAGAGAGGGAGGAAAGGTACTCCCTAAGAGGAGGGGGGGATGCAGGGAATGTTTCCTAAAAATAGTGTTTGAACTGTGCTTGAAAAGAAATAAAGGATTCTATGAGGTAAAAGTGCTGAGAAATAGTAGAGAAGGTATGGGAGACAACCAAGGCACATTCTAGATGCAAGAGATGGGCTACATAGTGTGAGAAACAGAAAAGGTCAGTTTGGCTGGACTAAGAAATGAAGGAAGGGGAATAACATAAGGAAGCTAGAAAAATAGATTTCAGCCTGTTGGCAAGGGCTTGAAACGTCAAACAGAAGAATTGCTAATTTTTCCCCAAAAGCAACAGGAAAACACTGAATCCTTTACAGTAGGTGAATAACTTGGTCAGATCTGCACTTAAAAATCAGCAGTGAATTAGCATCTATTTATCTCCTTTGAGAACTTTCTTTAGAGAATGTCTCAATCTTAGAAATCTCTGACTATTCTCTATAGATTTCATCTTCAGACTTTTATGAGAGAGATTTAATGCAAAGGTTTTTCCAGTCCTTATCTTTTCTTCTTATTCTAGATGCTTCATTTTATTTGTGCAAAAACTTGATATCTTTATGTAATCAAAGTTATCTACTTTACTTCTTATTATTTCCTTTATATTTTGCCTTGATAAAAATGTTTCCCCTTCAATCAACCATTAAACAGTTCTTAAGAGAGTAGTATATGCAAAGCATTATATGAAGTATTAAGAATATAAATAGAAAAGTGAGCTCAATTCTTGACTGTGAAATATATTACTTTATAGTCTTTATTTTATGGCATCATTTGCTATATAACTAGATTATTTGTCAACTTATAATTTATTTTAGCATATGTTATTAGATTTTGGTCTGATCTCATTTTCCATCAAACTGCTATCAATTTTCCAAGTAGTTTTTGTTAATCGTGAATTTCTTCATCATTCTTTAGGTTTCTCAAACATCAGACTACTTCATTTCTTTAATTCTAAACTTTGATTGTTCCACTGATTTACTTTTCTAGTGTTTTTTTTTTCAAAATTCCAGAAAATTTTTGGTAATTGTGACTTTATCATATAATATGAACCTGGCAGTGTCATTTCCCTTTTTTTCTCCTTTTCCCCCCACCGTAGTATGTCCCTTGATATTATTGACCTTTTGCCCCCTCAATATGAGTTTGGTTTATTTTATTTTTAGTATTATAATTCATTACATTATTATAGTTAAATCTGGAGCTTAAATTGGATATGTTATAAGATTAGGCCTGGTGGTTTTGAGACTTCCCCTTAGGAAAACTGTCGTTCATAAAATACATGCATGGAAACCATTATTATAAGATTAGGCCTCATGATCTCCCCTTAAAAGTGACTGTAAGGGGGCAGCTAGGTGATGCAATGGATACAGCACCAGCCCTGAAGCCAGGAGGACCTGAGTTCAAATGTGGCCTCAGACACTTAACATTGCCTAGCTGTGTGACCCTGGGCAAGTCATTTAACCCCAATTGCTTCAGGGAAAAAAATTGACTAAGTTTAGAGAACATACTTATGAAAAAGTATTGATAAGTCTAATCATTACTCTACCAATTATTTAGAACATCCTTTGTTTCTATTAAACTGACTTATTGCTGTGCATATGTAAGTTCTGTATATATCTTGATAAATCCCTAGCTATTTAATACATTTTGGTATTTTAAATATTATTTCCCTCTCTATTCATTTGCTCCTGGTTTTTCTTATCTGGAAATATTGTTGATTAGGAGTGAATATTTTAGGGGGCAAGCAGTATTCTGTTTCTTTGGTGAAGTTTTTTGGTTGATTATCTTGAGTTTTCTAAGTAAATCATTATGTCATCTGAAAATAGAGCTATTTTAGGCTGTGATTTGCAATGTTTGTTCCTTTAATTTCTTTTTCTTTTTTTCTTGCTGTAGGTCACTTTTCTAGAACTATAGTGAATAATAATGGTAATTTTAAATGTTTTATTAAATACCTACTAAGTGCAAAACACATTCTAAATGGAGACTGATAACTTTAAAAAAGTCCCTGGAAAATGTACTGTAAATGAATAATAATATTCAAGTATACCCTAACCACTTCTGAGAGGAAAGGCTTTCCTTTCTCACTGAGAACAATCTAGCTGGAAAATCCTGAAACCAAGTCTGGGAGTGGCTGTGCCAAAAATCAGAACACCTATTGGCAGCATTAACTTTCATCCTCCCCTTCAAAAGAACTGCTCAGTTTCCAAGCACTAAGTAACCAATTTTTGTTATTTTGTTATAAGTGTGGAAGAATGAGTAAAAGAGTATGTTGGGAAGAGTATCTTTCCTGTGAACTTTAGGGGCTATAGAGAACTTCTAGTTGCATATAGCAAGCATCCAGATCAAGGGAGATAGTAATCTCCCTATGTTCTGTCCTGATTAGACTATATCTGGAGTATTATATTGAGTTCTAGGTGCCAAGTTTTAAAATGAATATTTATAAACTGAGATTTATCCAGGATCTAGGTGATCAAAGTGATGATCAGAGAAGCTGAAAATCTTTATCATATAAAAGAGATGTCTTAGTAAGACAAGATTGTTGTTATTCCATTGTGTACATTTGGTGTTTCTTGGCAATGATATGGGAATGGTTTGTTTTCCAGCTCATTTTATAGATAAAGAAACTGGGACAAATGGAATTAAGTGACTTGTCCAAGGCCACACAGGTAGTAAATGTCTAAAAGCCAGGAAAATGAGTCTTACTGATTCCAAACCCAGCCCTCTGTACAGAGTTACCTAGCTGCTTCAAGGACAGGATATATATGTCTTTAGATACATGAAAGGCTGCCATGTGAAAGCATAGTCTTATTCTTCATAGTTTCAGAGAAAACAGAGATAGGAATAATAGTAAAAGTGACAAGGAGGCAGAATTTCATTTAAAGAACTTCCTAATTATAAAAGGGAATCCAAAATGGAATAGATCCTCTCCCCTCCCACCAAGGAAGGACTCAAGCAGAGACAGAATAACCATTTATCATAGCTGCAATAAAATAGAGATATTAAAGAGTTTGTTGTCTATAATTGTTGGGCAAAGATTCCAGGACTGTACAGATCACATGGCAGATCTGAATCCTGACATAGGATAGGTCCTCAGGTTGTCATAATATCATAGAATTTAGAGCTGGAAGGATCATTTTCCCAAAGGTCCTCATTTTTACAAAGGAGAAACATGAGTGGGGAAGTGACCCAAGCATTAAGCAGTGTTCTGTGAGACTGAAATGACCAACTATACCTGAGTTTGGGCCAGAGAGGTGGGAGGGAGATGGGGGGCTCAGAAATCTGGTCTTCTTGTAAGTTGCAGAAAGCTTGAGCACAGTTCATTCATCTCTGAAGTATGTTCCCTTGAACAGGAGCCCAAACCCAGAAGTTTCTGGACCAATTCATAAAGGGGGCATTTTCACATAATACAATCATATGGGCTGGGCCAGGAGAGACATTTGGCCACGACCTGATCTGCCAAATATCTTTTCCTCAATGGACCACATTTAAATTCTGGGCCTTAAGTATTATTTTACAAAAGAATAATTCCCAGTAGTCAACCTCACTGGGCACCCTCGGAGTTCAAACTTTTCCCAAGTCTCTGTGCCCTGCAGGCCTAACCAAGCATAGCTGCAAGACCCTGGAAAAGTCATTTAACTTTTCTGAGCCTCAGTTGCCACATCTGTCCAAAGAGGATAATCATCCCTGCCTTTGGGGAGGGGAGAACAAAGGGCCAGCTCAAACCATCCAAATGGAAGACTAGCTCCTGGTGCTGCCCCTTGGGGGACTATTTCTCAAGCAAATCTTTTTACCAAGTATCTGAACTCTAGCCCTCTTTCTTCCACCCCTTGCAGTTGTTCTCTTACACACATAGACTCTTCGTTCTTTTGCCACAGGCTTTTCTGTGTCCTATTTTAGATAAAGCATATCATCCTATTTATGCATATATCATATAATGTGTGCATATGCATGTATCTATATGCAGGCATGCATATGTGCATCTACACACATAGGTGGAATGATGATATGTGATCATACAAAACATTCCAACTAATTAGCAGGAAAAAGGAAACATGGCCCTTCAATCTATAGCCCTTCTGGGCCAGGTGACCTGAATTCCTCAAGGGTGACTAAGTATTCTTATTTCCTCTTATTTTAAATATCATTTCTGTTAGTTTTCTTCTGTCAGTTCTACTGCAGAGATATAAAGAAGACAGAAACCATATAGTATACAAGTTTAAAAGTATTGTCTTCTTTCTTTTCCCAAATATCATGGTCTTGTTCACTCTAAGCAGTTTTTTCCCTTTTTTTAATCCCTTTTCTCCCCTCCCATATAGCTAAAAGAAATGCATGCTTTTTTTGTTATATATAGCTTTGCACTATATATATTTGCATGACTTTTCCATGCCCTTATGTTCTATCTTTATTGCCTACTCTTGCTTCTCTCCCCTATATGTAAAACTTAAGTTGGTTGATGGGTTACCAAGAGATATCATTATCTTCAGACTCACCTCTTTCTCTCCTCATTGAAACTGTTCCCAATGTGAAAATGCTTTTTGCATGACTGCACATATATAATCTGTATATAATCTGCTTTGCCTTCTCAAAGAGAGGATAGGGGAAGAAGAGAATTTGGAACTTAGAATTATAAAAAACAAATGTTAAAAAATGTTAAAAATGAAATTGAGAAGAAAATAAAATGAAAACATTCTTTGAAAAAAAAGGGGGGACCTCAAAAGGAAGCCAGGTGGTGCTATAATAGATAGGGTACAGACCTTTGGAGTCTATAGGACCCAAGTTTAAATATGGCCTTAGACACTTACTAGCTGTGTGACCCTAATCAAATCAGTTAACCCTAATTGTCTTAAAAAAAGAAAGGAAGGAAGGAACAAAGGAAGGAAGGGATGAAAGAAGGAAGGAAGGAAGGAAAGTAGGAAGGAAAGAAGGGAGGAAGGAAGGGAGGAAGGGAGGAAGAGAGAAAGGGAAGGAGGAAGGGAAGAAGGAAGATAAGAAGGGAGGGAGGGAGGAAGGGAGGAAAGGAAGGAGGGAGGGAGGAATAGGATGGAAAGGAGGGAGGGAAAGAAGGAAGGAAGAAAGGAAGAAAGGAAAGAAGGAAGGAAGAGATGGGGAAAGAGAGAAGAAAAAAGAAGGAAGAAGAAAAAAGAAGAGAAAAGAGAAGAACATTAATTCTAAGCATCAAACCCACCCTAAGTTGCAAGTGCTTTGTTATCCTATTGATAAGAGTGCTGAATTTCAATGAATGTTCTTTGGCCCTCTTCCCAAATTTTGAGCTGAATCCCAGTAAGGGAGTAGGCAAGAGTTAAGGAGAGGAGACTTAGGCCCTTCAGTCCTCCATCCCCAACTTTGTCTTACTAAGACCTCTCCCCCTCTCCTCTTCTGGAGTGGCAGTGTCTGCACCCCCAGCAGCCCTCACAGCCCCCCTCTCTGGGGACCTCCAGGAAACCTTTTTGGCAACTCTCTTAAGCACTTACTCCAATGTTATGGTGATGAATCTGTTACCTCATTGATGTGGACACTCTCTTCACTCTTCGTCATCCTGGGAAATTCTTGTCCAAGTCCTTTAATAAATCATCCATAAAGAATCTACCAATATTGTGGATCCTTCCTCTGCCTCTTCTAAGATTCTACAAAGCCCAGGGCAGTCTTTGAGCTGTCCATCTAAATATACCCAACAAAATATGATAGCTATTCTGCAAGTTATACTTCCGTGTTTGTTATTGTTTTGTTTTTAATTCACCCACTCATGGTGTAGTTTTGTGGTTAAAAAAAAAAGTGCTAGAAGGAAGAATCAGTAAGATTAGAGTTCAGGCTTTGCCGCTGACACTTTACTAGTTATGTTGTTATGGACAAGTCACTTCTACCCTATCTGATCTTAGTTTCCTCCCCTGTAAAATGGGGATAAAATTACCTGTAGCAGTAGCTCAACAGTATTGGTTTCTCTAATAGGATCAGATATGTAAAGTTCTTTGGAAACCTTGAAGTGTTATATAAAGGTCAGTTATAATAGCAATTATTATATTAATATTATAACATAATTATAATTTTATACATCTATAATAATTATTTATTGATAAAATTAATTAAATCAGGCCCAGAAAGACTGAAGTATTCATTCTGAGACTGATCAAGATGTGTGTGTGAATTTCCTATTTCATTATCCCTGCTCCTGGTTTTATACAACAGTAGTTGATCTTGCAAAGGCAGATGGGTGGATAGAACTCTGGGCCTGGAGTCAGGAGGACCTGCCTTCAGATCACTGGTGATGGGCTGCAGCCTGCTTTGCCCACCAGGCCTATCTCCTGCAGAGATAACCTGCAGATGGGAATGTGGTGTTCCACAATTCCCATCACCACGAAAATGTCAGAATTAAAGTAAGGCCACAAAAGGAGGGAATCCTTGAAAGGGCTGCTCAACTTCTCAAATGTGCTCATCTTGAAACATTGCGTATCACATCTACATATGTGTGTGTGTGTGTGTGTGTGTGTATACACACATATATATATGTCTAATCCTCCTATCAAATGGCCAACTCCAGGGACTCAGGGATAGGACCTTGCACCCATACTCTTATCTACCACATACAAAGATCATGAATTTAAAGTTAAAAGTGATCTTAGATGTCATCTAGTCCAATCCTTTTTCTGACAAAGAAAATTGAGATCCTGAGAAGCTAAATGACTTTTCCAAAGTCACACTGATGACAATTGTAGCAAATAGTCTTTGATAATTTGTTATTGAAAGGTAGCTAGGTAAAGCAGTGGACAGAGCACTGGACCTAGAGACAAGAAGACCTGAGTTCAAATTCTGCCTAATACACTGTACTAGTTGTGTGACCCTGAGCAAGCCATTTAATCTCCACATACCTAAATTTTCTCCTTTGTAAGATGGGGATAATAATAGCACTTACCTTCCAGAGTTATTATGAGGGTCAAATAAAATAACAGCTGTAAAGTACTTTGCAAACCTGAGTCATATAAATATTAGCGATTGTTTTTAATTATCAATGACAATAAAGCATCCCCAAAGCTTCAGGAATAGCTGAATCTCATTGGAAAAGATGTCCAATTTCTTCTGTCCTCCCACTTTGTTCAGATTTTTCTAACACAAATGTCATGTGCTACTTCATTCTATAGTTATTTGTGTATCTCATTCTTTTATTAGAGTGTAAAGAGACCTGAAAGAAGGTACTAAGTCTTATCTAAATTTCTTATTTCCTCTAAAGTATAGCACACAAGTTGGGAAAGGAAATGAGCTTGTTAAATAGGTGGTGCCATGATCCACATTTTACAGTTGAGGAAACTGAGGCAGAAAGAAACTAAATGACTTGTCAGGGTCACATAGCTACTGTCTGAGGCAGGATATGAAATCAGACTTCGCTGCTCTACCAGTTGTCATAAGTGTAGTAATAGTGAGCACTTAAGGGATGTCTGCTGAATTAAATTGTTGTGGGGGGGGGAAGAAGGAAAGAAAGGGGGCTTTGAATTGAAGTCCTGAGACCCTGAAGACCCTTTTTTCTACTTTAAATGATAAAGTGCTTATAGTTGAACAATTCTGGTTTTGTATGTAGCAAGAGGGCAAGAATTGATTAAATATGGGAGAAAAGTTACTGGTCCTAGATTATTCAGCCACTCTGATCATACATGCTGTAATATATATATATATATATGTACATATATATATATATATATATATATATACTCTCCCTCAAGAGGGCAGTGGCCTTACTATTTCAGGATAGAAATTCAGAACATTTAAAGATTTCTTTCTGGTCATATTTTCTCTGTTCCCTGCAGCACACCTGCCAGTCTTGAATTATTCTGAAGATCCAATCTTTTGCCTTAGGTCCAACAGGATTGTGTCACCCAGAATGAACCAGAGGCAAGAGGTTGGAGCTGGAAGCTGGGACTGGGGACCAGGACGGGGGAGCCCAGAATAAGCCTCTCCATCTTGGGTGCCACTGAAGCATGAAGCAAAGACCTTCATTGGAACGGGTGCAAGGAGAGTTCATCCGGAGTTACTTTGGAGCCTGGGGGCACCTGGCAACGGAGACCCAAGACAGGGCCCCAAGAGGTGCAAGTGGCTTCTTCTCGGGGACCCTGGGGACTCATTCCACCTCTTACCAAGCTTCTGGCTCCCTGGGGACCACAGCTGAGGGAGCCACAGTGGGGGAGGAGTTTTCCAGAGCAGGTTTGAGGAGACAGGTGGTGTCCCCTGGGATAGTTAAAGGGCCATGAGGAGGAAAGTTGGCAACTGTTCTGGTTGGGAGGCCACCCCACCCAGGGACAAAGGCAATTCCCCAGTCGTTCCCCAGTGAGGGACAAGAATAAGGTTCTGATACTTAACTGCTTGGGTGACTAAGGGATCTGGGCTCCACAAATGTCTTCTAAGATCCCTTCCAGTTCTACATTTATGAACCGATGATCTCGTGAGTGAGATGAACAGAAGCAGAAAAGGGCTCAGATTCCCTTTATTTGGACTAAGTAGTAGGGCAGCCTCTCCCCATAAAGATGGTCACTCTTCAGAAGGCAGGCGCCAGACCCAGGAGAGTGAGCACCTTCTTGTTCCACCTGAGGTTCCCTTTCCTTAAGCAAACTCCCATAGTCCCTCAAATGCAGAGTCCAATTCTAGCCATTCTGGCTGACTCTCTGGAGCAGAAACCTCCAGTTGCCAGAAAAAACTTGCAAAAGGCTTTTTTTGCCTCCCTCCCCTTTCTACCCCCCCCAAGCCAGGCTAACACCTACTCCCCTCCCTCTGGGATTACCCAAAGGACAAAGCACAAAAGTCCATGGAAAGCTACAGATCCTACCTCCTTCTTCTTTCCAGAAAAGTCTAGAGGGTTTCTCAGGTAAAAATAGCTCCTATATTTGCTTGGAATCCTAGGGTCCAGAGAGCAGCCAAGAGGTCATTCTGGCCTAGCCCTTAACTTCCTTATATAGAAATAGCCAAACTGTGCAGAACAGAGCCACAGATTGTCTTGTTTGTTTTCTAATGGCCAAAGAATACTTTTCCTTATGTTCAATCAAACTTTCTCCTGCTTTAATATAAGATCATCTCCTCTTGTTCAATCCTTCAGTTAGCCATGACACATGAAGAAAACATTTCAGCCTTGTATGGGTCTTCTTGAGTAATAAATTTTCATTTAAAAAATCCTAGGATGGGGCAGCTAAGTGGCGCAGTGGATAGAGCACCAGCCTTGAAGTCAGGAGGACCTGAGTTCAAATCTGATCTCAGACACTTAACATTCCCTAGCTGTGTGACCCTGGGCAAGTCACTTAACCCCAATTGCCTCAGCAAAAAAAAAAAAAAAGAAAGAAAAAGAAAAAGAAAAGAAAAAGAAAAAAAAAAGAAAAAGAGAAAAATCCTAGGAAAATTCTTTATTATATGGAATGGTTTTAGAGTAGGGAGGGATATAGGGGGAAATTTGGGCCAGATAAAAACAAAAGCAATTAGTAAAATTTTATACCTTTTTATATATAAATATAACATATAATTTTTATGTATTTTAAAAAACTACTAAGCCAAGAATATGAAAATGACCCTGAAATATCCTCTTATACTCATTAAATAGGCAAAGATAGTTTAAGACAACAAAATTCAGATTAGGTAGGGGATGTGGAGGGAAGAAAAGTACCCAGTTACACTGCTGGCAGATCTATGAATTGGGGGAAACATTTTGGAAAATGATGTGGCGATATACAACAATGGCTAGAAATCTATTCGTGCCCTTTAATCTAGTGACCCTACAAAGACTATTACTTTAATACTTTAAGAATCTATAATTTCATCAAGGTTTGTCCTCTGTCCACTAATGTAGATCATGATTCCTCTATAAATTTTTAAAATAATGATAATAGTTAACCCTTATAAAGTATTTTAAGGTTTGCAAAACAATCTTCAGATATTGTATCATTTAGTTCTTATAACAGCTGAAGGATGGAGGTGCTATTATTATACCTATCTAACAAATGAGAAAGCTAAAGGTTGTGACTTGCTCAGAGTAACACAACTGATTAGCAAATATCTGAGGCTGGATTTGAACTCAGGTCTTCTTGACTATGTCTAGTCCACAATGCCATCTCATTGCCTGAGTTGATAGATGGTCACCTTGGCCATAAAAATTCAATCTGGTCATGAGCCCTTCAGAACCTATCTAGTCTGGTGCAGAGCCTATAGGAAAATCATTTGCATCCTGGTAGAACTACTAGGGCTTATCTTCTACTGCCTTCATACCTCTAGAATACAATAAGGAATCAAAGGAGGACATTAATTAAGGAAGAATACTATTAAAAGAAAGAGATACATTCTTTTTTTTCTTTTTGATCTGATTCTTCTTGTGCAGCAGTTGTATACTTATACCTATATTGGATTTATATATATATGTTTTACCATGTTTAACATATATTGGATTACTTGCCATCTAGGAGAAAAGGTGGGGGGAAAGGGAGAAATTGGAACACAAGGTTTTTTCAAGAGTCAATGGTGAAAAATTATCCTTACATATGATTTGAAAATAAAAAGTTTCAATAAAAAAAGAAAACAAAAAAAGAGATAACTATCTATTCAATAATATTTATGGCAATTAAAAAGCCCATATGTACAAAGTATGGATGAATAAATTATGGCATATAAATGTAATGGGGTTATTATGCCATCAGAAAAGACATATGAAGAAATATGAAAATATTTATGTAAAGTTATGTTGAATGAAGAATTAACCAGGATTACAATAACAATATATATCATTACTGTTACTTATATACTACTTATATACTATTATATACTACTACATACAAAAAATTACTATTTTTTAAAATAACAGAAGCAACAACCAAAATACACAAAAGAAAATGAGGTGAAGGGCATATAGAAGCAAAGAGGACAATATAGTTGCTTGAGAGAGAGACCAGGTTGTAATTTGTTTCTGGGAAATGATAGGACAAAGATAGCCAGTCTTTGTAGTCTTCTCTAACCAGTCCAGCCTTTGTAATTTGCATGGAATACAAGAGCATGATGGGAGAGTTTGAGAGCATTTTCCTCACCACAGCATCACTCGATTATTTTCCACTTGAAAGAAGTAGAACCCTGGGAATAGTTGCCTTAGCCAGAGTGGGTACAATTTAAAAAAAAAAAAGTTTCTAGCTATAACAGATGAGAGTTGAATTGAGGAAGTCATTGGATAGAAGAGTTCAAAAAACCTAAATATCTGTGACCTTCCGAGGGGCAGTCAGATTTAGGGTAAGTAATTCAAAGGCATTTGCTGGAATAATTGTGGCCTTTTTCCTGTAGAAAGCTTAAGAGCCTAATCACAGCATTCTCCTAGAGCATGGTGGACAGAATAGCAGGGGACCTTGAAGACAGCTTGATAACTGAAGAACATCTGGAGCCACAGAGAGTGGTACCCTGCAGGGAGCAGATCCAGCAGAGAGCAGTGTGATCACAAAACTCCATGACATCAGCAGTTCTGAGGCATTGGAGACATGGGTTAGACATGGGTTACCCCTCTGTGTGTGTTCCCTGGCCACACAGTTACCCTGAGTGTATCCAGACCCAGGTACCCTGGCCACATAGGTTCCCCATGTATAGGTGTTCTTTAAGTGAATCCTATGCATGTCCCCTGTTCTCACTAAAGGTGTGTGTATTTGTGAGAGAGCTCTAGGTTTATGAGGAAAATGTTCTGTTGTTTTTAATACTATGTTACTTCATATGCCTACTTTCCCAATTATATAAAATTTTATGAGAATAATATATACATTGATCAAGGCCATCCTGGGTGACTATATTAGGAAGAATAGGCAGGTTTTCAAAACCAATATTTCATAGTTAACCACATCTTAATCATCACACAAATGAGTAAAGATGTAGAAAACCCAAGAACCAATCCACTGTTAACCAACTAAGCAAGAAAGCAGACAAGTACAGTGTTCATGAGCTAAGAAAATAAAAATGGTCCCTGCCCTCAAGGGGCTTACATTCTAATGGAGGGAGACAACATATAAAATGTAGATCTGTATAAAGTTGTTACAAGGCACAAGAAGTTGGGACAGAGGAAGGTCTCAGGGAGAAGGTGATACTTAAGCTGAGTCTTGAAGGGACCCAGGGATTCTAAAGGGTGGAAATGAGGGGGGAGAACTTTCCAGGCAGGAAGGCCATAGCATGGAAACAGGAAATGGGATTTCTAGTGAAAGGAGCAGCAAATAGTCCACTCTAGACTACTGAGTGTAGAGAGTAGAGACTACTGAGTGTGAGAGGAGTAATATGTGAGAAGGCTGAAATAGTAGATTTTGAGAAAGTTATGAAGGACTTTAAATCCTAAAAAGAAGGCCTTAAATTTGATCCAAATTGTAACAGGGAGCCAGTGGAATTTGTTGAATATGACTGACAGTCATACTTGCCCTTTAGGAAAAGCATTATTGCTTTGGTATGGAAAATTCATTGCAGTTCAGAGAGACTTGAGGCAAAAAAATCAAGAGGCTTTTGCAGTATTCTGGGTGAGATGTGATGAATACCTGAACTAAGATAGTGACTATGACTGGAGAGAAGTGGAGATGTCAGAAAGTTAGAAACAAAGATTTGGCAATTAGATTCCATACGTGGGATGAGTGAACATGAGGAGTGGAGGGTAATGTCAAGCTTTTAAATTTGGGTGATCAGAAGGATAGAAAAGTAATAATTCAGAAGATTTATGGCATGAGAGGGAAAGATCCTGAATTCAGCTTGGAACATGCGGAGTTTGAGGTTACTAGTTCCAAATATCCAATAGGCATTTAGCATTTAGGGAAATCTAGGAGGAGGAAAGAGACTAAGGTTGGATGTAAAGGTATGGGAGTCATCTGTATAGAGGTGATAACTAAACCCATGGAGCTGATGACAAACCCAAGAAAGAAAAAAAAGAGGAAACAGGACAGGTTCTTGAAATATAACACACACATACACACACACACACATTAGTGTGCAAATCATGGATAAAGATCCAGCAACACTAACTACAAGGGAACAGATAGAAAGAGAACTGGATGAGAAAGAGAAAAAGAGGGAGCGAAGGAAGGAGAAAAGGAGGGAGAAAGGGGGGAGAAGAGAGGGCGGCAGACAGACAGACAGACAGACAGCAAGAAGAAGATAGTATCTAAAAGGAGAAAGTGGCCCACAATGTCAAACACTACAGATAGAGCAAGAAGGTGAGGATTAAGATTTGGTTGTTAAGAAATCATTGAATGGAGAGATATATTTAACATGATTACACATATATAACCTTATAGCAGATTGCTTGCCATCTTAGGGAGAGGGAAGGAAAAGTAGAGAGGGAGGGGACTTTGGAATTCAAAATCTTATTTTAAAAATGTTGAAAATTATCTTCACATGTAATTGGAAAAAATAAAATACTACTTACATAAGGGGGAGAGAGGGAGAAAGAGAGATAGCGAGAGAAAGAGGGAGAGGGGAGGAAAGAATGAGAGGAGGGAGGGAGGGAAAAAAGAGGGAAAAAGGAAGAGAAAGAGAAAGGGGGGGAAGGAAAGGGGAAAGGGAGAAGGGGGAAACATATCAATCACTTCGAAATCTAGTTCTATTCCTTCCTCCTTAGTACTTACCTCATTTCTTAATTTCCATTTCCTAATTAATGTTATTATTTTATCAAGTTCTGTAAAGTGTCTTTTCAATAATTTGATTGCCATAGCATTGTTGATAAATTAACATTGGAAATATTGTCATTTTTATTATTTTGGCCCAGCCTAGCCATGAGCACTGAATATTCCTCCAGCTATTTAAGTTCTATTCCTTAAGGAATATTTTTTAATTGAATCCATACAAGAATTTTGTGTGCTTTTATAGAATGATCCCTAGATACTTTGTGCATTTTGTGAGTTATTTGATATGAGATTTCTCTTTCTGTTATTGAACCTGGAATTTTATCAATATTACATAGAAATGCTGTTGATTTTTTGACTTTTATTTTGCAGCTCACAACTTTGCAGAAACTATTGTCTTAATTAGGATCTTAGCTGATCTAAGTAAACCATCCTATTCTCTATCTAGATTTTTCTAAGTAAACTATCCTATTGTCAGTAAGTAAAGATAGTTTTTTTTTTCTCTGCTTTACCTCTTTATGTCTGTAATTTTGTTCTTTTGTCTTATTTTTATTGCTAGTATTTCTAGAATTAT
This sequence comes from Myrmecobius fasciatus, assembly GCA_023553655.1. Taxonomy (NCBI): domain Eukaryota; kingdom Metazoa; phylum Chordata; class Mammalia; order Dasyuromorphia; family Myrmecobiidae; genus Myrmecobius; species Myrmecobius fasciatus. The sequence continues at coordinate 190,320 of JAJPUD010001074.1, read as the reverse complement.
ATCAAACAATAGTAAAGAAAATGGGCATCTATCCTTGCTTTGCTCTTACATTTACGGGTGAAGGTTTTAGTGTATCACCATTGCATATAATGTTTGATTTTGGTTTTAGATTTAAACTTTTTAATTTTTTATTTTAAAATAATTTTCATTGATATTTTCTGTTTCTTATATCACCACAATATGCTATGATTTCCTTTCCTTCTCCTTCCTTAAGAGCCATCCTATATGAACAAATAGTGGAGGGGGAAGGATTGAGAGGGGGAAAAAAAGTAAGCACAACTGATTAATACATTAAGAAAGTCCAAAATCATGTGTCCTATGTAACACCTGTGGACCTCCCATCTCCACGAAGGGTGGATCTTCTTATATATCTTCATTCAAGTCACATTTAATCTTTATAATTTTGTTACATTTACTTTAGATTTTTTTTGGTGTGTTGTTCTTTCTATTTTCATTTTTAGTTATTCTGTATATTATTGTCTTGGCTCTCCTTATTTCACTCTGCATTAGTTCATATAAATCTTTTCATGCTTTTCTATATTCATCACATACATAATTTCTTGCAGCACAGTAGTATTCAATTAAATTCATGTACCTCAATTGTTGACATTCCCCAATAGATGGGCATCTACTTTGTCTCTAATTCTTAGCTGTCACAAAAAATGCTGCTATAAATAATTTGGAATATATGGAAACTTTTTTCTTGATGACTTCTTTTGGGTAAAGTCAAATAATAGAGTCACTGATCAAAGAGTATGGACATTTTAATTACTTTATTTCTGTAATTCCAAACTGCTTTCCAAAATGGTTGTATCATTTCATTGCTCCACCAACAATGTATTAGTGTGCCTTAGGTAAATATGCACTTTTTATAATATTAAAAAGGTTTCTTCTGCCTAAACATTGTAAACATTTTGGTTTTTGCTTTTTTTTAAGCATAAATGAGAGTTGTAGTTTGTCAAAGACTTTTTCTGTATCTATTAAGATAAATCATGTAGTTTGGTGTGTTTTGTTTTTAATGATTAATGATATTGATTATTTTCCTAATTTTGAACCATCCAACTTGGTCATGATGAATGATTTCTTGAGATGAATCACTGCATCTGTTTAACAAAATTTTATTTAAAATTTTGAGATGACATTTAAAAAATTATATTGGTCTATAACTCCTATGATTTATCATTTCTTGATTTAGGTATTAAGATTAAATAGGCTCATAAAAGAAATTTGGCAGGGTGCTTTCTGTCTCAATTTTTGACAATAATTTGTGTATTTACTGGTTTTTATATTTGATGGAATTCTTATGTGAATCCATCAGGACCAGGAGTTTTTTTTTTTTTTTTTTCTTTTGGTAGTTTACAGCTAGTTCTAGTTCTTTTTTAAAAAATCTCTGTTTGGTCTTCTCTTAGTTTGAGTAGTTTATGTTTTTGAAAAATAGTCCTCTATTTCTTTTTTGTTTTCAGTTTTGTCAACACATAATTATGCATAGTGGGTCTGATAATTTTTCTTCTGTTTTTGTTGTGATATCATCTTGTTTGTTTACTATGTTGTTAATTTTATTTTCTGTTTTTTTCTTTTTAATCATATTGGCTAAAGATTATCGATTTTGTTAGTCTTTTCAAAGAACCAGCTATTGGCCTTATCATTTCTATTTTTTTAGTTTCTACTTTATTTTTTCTCTAATTCTTAACATGTCTTTTTGTGCATATTATAGATTTGTTTATTTGTTGGTTTTCTAAGTTTTTAAAACACATATTCAGTTCTTTAACCTCTGTTTTCTATCTTATTAATGTATGTTTGTAGGGATATAATTTTTCTGCTGAAGACTGTTTTAGCTGAATCCCAGAAATTTTAGTATGTTGTTTCATCATTATAATTTTCCTTCATATGATTGTTTCAATGATTTATTCTTTTGATTTGTTCCACTTGTTATTTAGGGCTTCTTTGTTAAGTCTCCTTGGGTCTGTATCTTTTGTTTAGGCTTCCTGAGCTGATTATGATTTTCACTGTATCATTGTCTATAAATGATTTACAATTCTTTGCAATATGTCTGCACCCTAATATATGGTCAATTTTTGTAAAAGTTCCATGCAATGCTGAAAAATATATACATATATATATATATATATATTCTTTTTTCTCAGTATTTTATTTCTTCAAATACATGTAAAGATAGGTTTCAACTATCATTTTGGTAAGAATTTGTGTTTCAAATTTTTTCTTCTTTCCTACCTTATCTCCTCCCTCCCCAAAACAGCAAGCAATCTAAATACATATATTCTTTAGCAGTCCCAGTGTGAAGATATGATATCTTTTCATTCTAGTTTCTCTAGAAATTTTTCAATTGTATATTTTCCTTTTTATTTATCTTTCTATTGAATTATCCAAAATTGAGATAGGGACATTGAAATCTCTTGCCACTATTGTATTACTGTCCATGTCTTATTGTGGTTTGGTTAATTTTTCCTTGATGAATTTAATTGCTAAGCCATTTATTTGTAGACTTTCCGTTTAATGCTGATATTGACTTGTGGTCTGATTGATAGGATGATTGCAACTCCTGCTTTTTAACAGTTCACTTGATGCATATTATATTTTTTCCCAATTCCTCCTTTTTATTTTGTATCTTTTTTTTAAATGAATTTTTATAAGCAATAGGTTGCAGGGTTTTCTTATCTAATCTGTCACTTTTTCATTCTATTCTATTATTTAATCCATTCACTTTTAAAGTTATGAGAGGCTTATATTTTCCTCCATTTGTCTCTAATATTGTTTCCCCCCTAAATTTGCTTTCCCCCTTCTTTCTCTGTAAACATATCACTTTGTCTAAGCCAAGGGTTATCTTAACTTTTTTTTTCTTTTGTCATGGACTCCTTAGGCAGTAGAGTAAAACCTATAGATTTCTTCTCAGAATAATTTTTTTAATGTATAAAATTAAAATACATTCAATTACATAGGAAGTTGAAATTCAGTTATAAAAACATGTTTAAAAAAGCAAGGTGACGGATTCCCAGTTAAGAATTCCTGAGTTATATGGACAACTTGTAGACCATCCATAAGTTTATGTACCTTGAACAAAATGGATGAATGAGTCAGTCTCAAAATTAAATGAGACAAAACTGCCTTTGGGAAGCTATAGCAATCCTTTAATAATGCCAGATTTCTTCCTAAAATGAAGATACACTTTTAAAATTATTAGTATCCTACCAGTATTTTTGTATGTCCATAAGTCATGGAACATGAGTCTCTGAAGAATTAAAATTGAGTATTACAGCAATGGAAAAATACACAGTGAATGAGACGGTCACATCACATAATAAGGAACTATGAAGAAGACTGGCAATAATGGATGTTATTAAAGAAAAGTATAATTTAAAAAGAAGGTGAACTGGTCTTATGGCAAGAGCAAAAGATAACCACTTCATGGTCTGTGTGCTCCATGGTATGCTCACAATGTCAAGAGAAAGTAAGGAAAGCCCTCAACACAGAGTAGATGCCCTGTGATGAACTGATGGAGAAATAGGAACAGACAACAGTCATGTGAGTGTGTTACTGGTTAATGGAGTTAATATCTACATAGAAGAGATCACAAATCCCTTCAATATTTAAGTATTATATTTTATTAAATGCCTATACTTTAAACTAATTGGATCCTCTGATAAGGAAAATAAAACACATGAGTGATGCTTCATGGTTTGAAGATGCTTACCCACATTGTACTAAGACCTTGGATAGCTTTCTGGAGCTCATGGATAAAGGGGCCTCAAATGCTACATATTCATTTTTTTAAGTCAACATGTAATTTAAAAAAACAAGCTGTGAAAAATTCAGATTATAGTTTCATCTTAAATTTAACAAAATTTTAAGCTTTTGAATATTTGTTTTTGTTGCTGAGTATTGTTTAAAATTTAAGAAGAAACCTGTCGGAAAGAAAATAAATTCGATAACATTGGCCCTAGATTTTGCCTTCCATTCCTTTTTTTTTAACTTCTCCTTGAGGAATTTTGAGAACATCCTCTGAAGTCCAGCTCAAGTCAACCTTCTTCATGAAACGTTTCTTCCAACCGTGCCCTCTCCCTCTTCTCAGTCCTACTTTTTCTTTGTGCACACACATACCTTTTGACAACATATCACTTTGTCTCGGAGCATTTCACATGTAATTGGTACATCTACCCAATTAGGCTGTAAGCTCCTTGAGGAAAGAAATTGGGCTTCATAATTCTTTAGCACTGAACCCTGAAGCAACACCTGCAGAGTTAGCTTTCATTCACTCCCCTCTTGGTTTTTCTAAGAACTTAGCCTGACCCACACCGGCCAGGCTGTCCTGTCTTCTTCAGACCACACTCCATCTCCCAACAGGCACTTCTGTGCTTCCCCAGTCACCAGGGAAGTGAACAAGGCTGTTGCTTGCTCCCCTGCTTTTTGCTATGATGTTTTAGCCATGTTGTCAAACATGGCATCAAGGTGGGCTACTGCACGAATGGTAAATGCCTCAACTTGCAAAGGCTGCCCTCCAGTGGAGGGGCATGATCTATGCACACAACCCCACTTCCAAAACTGAGCTCTAAAGCAGTACGGGGTGATTCTCTGCTGCTTTCTTAGCTTTGGCCTCATAGTGAGCACAGGCCTTCCATCACCCAGCCCCATGCCGTCCATATGTGGAACCATTGACTACAGCAAATAGAAAACTTTCAATGCTGTGGACAGGCTCACTTACCTTGGCAGTGCACTTTCCAGGAACGTCCACATTGATGATGAGGTTGCACACACATTATAATTAGCTCAGTGCTTAGAAGGCTTGGAAGGAAAACGTGAGAGAGGAGAGGAAATAGACTGACTACTAAACAGAGCCGTTGTGCTGAGCTCATTGTTGCAATGCCTGGTGCACCGTGCAAGGAAAACGGAATCATAGGAAGATTCAAAGATCACCTGGCAGGATAAGGTACCAGACCCTGAGGTCCTTTCTCGAACTTAACTGCCCAGCGGTCCAACTCTGCTGCAGAGAGCACAGCTCCGTTGGGCTGGCCACATTGTTCTAAAACCAAACATACGATTGTCCAAAAGGCCATTTTATGGAGAAATCATACAAGGCAAGTGCTCCCGTGGTAGTCAGGAAAAAATGATCCAAGGGCACTTCTCGCATCTCTCTTAAGAACTTTGGGATTGATTGCATGACCTAGGAAACCCTGGCATTGGACAGCCGTCTTGGTGAGCGCTCATCAGAGAAGGTGCTGGGCTCTGTGAGCAAAGCAGAATTGAAATAGCTCAAAATAAATGCAATATGGGGCATTTGAAGTCAGAGGGACCTGAGTTCAAATCTGGCTTCAGACACTTAACACTTCCTAGCTATGTGACCCTGGGCAAGTCACAACCCCAACTGCCTCAGTAAAAAAAAAATTTAAATTTAAATTAAAAAAAAAAGAAATGCAATATGCACAAAATTAAAGAATCCACCCTAAAAGTTCATATGGACTACTGGTAGATAGTATCATAGTGGTCTGAGCAGTCACAGCTGGACACACTGCAACTTGCGTCTAATAGAGTGAAGTCATTTTAGTCTTCTTCAAGAACAAAGGACAACTACTGATCAATCAAACAGGCCCCAAACTCCCACCCTGGAGCCCTGGACTTCTGATTAATGAAAGTTCCCAGACGGCCAAACTAGCCCAAATACAGATGCCTCATGAGGCAGCCCACCCATTTTCATGCTACTGTGGCACCTATGAGTGCCTCTTACCCTCCTCTACAACACTACTCTCCTCACCTCACTATAACTTTCCATCTATAGCCCTAGGAATGGTAGTCAAGTTAAAGCCATTATTCCTAGAAAGAATATGCCATTCATTAGGCCTGGGACCTCCCTAACCAAAACACACTTTCCTGACACTATTCCCCTTTCATGTGTTGTCTCATTGGAATATAAACTCTTTGATGGCAGGAATTAGCTTGCTCTTTATAGTTGTATCCTTAGTGCTTAATACAGTACCTGATACATAGTCAGCACTTACTAAATGCTTATTCATACTTGTCTGGGTAAAGTCTTCAAAGGGAAATAGCTACATTTTCAGTCTCCCTCTTTGTCTCTCTATTTCTCTCTGTCTGTCTCTGTCTCTCTCTCTATCTCTTCTTCCCTTCTTCCCTCTTTTTCTCTCCCTCTCCCTTTGTCTCTCCCTCCCTTCCTCCCTCTTTCTCTCTCTATGTGGTGAAACTTTTGCCAATATCCACATAAAGAAAGTACAAGAGTGGACTTAAAGTTAGGCTGGAGGAGGCAAGGAACAGGCTGGGGATGGTGTTGAAGTTAATGCTTATAAATACTAAATAGAAATTGAGACCAGTTGGTAGAGGTAAAACTACAGGATATAGACCTACTTAGAACTCATGATTAATTAGGTACTACCTGGGCTATTAAACAGGTACCATCCTGTGCCCACAGTAGGTCCAGCCCAACCTCTTCTTATTTTATTTTAGGAAATGGAAGATTCCAGACTTCTCAATTAAAGCAAATGGTATCAGCCTGCCCTGGCCCATCTACCACAAAGGCCTTTTTATACATCCAAGAGAAAGGTGCTCCTATGTAGTCGGGGTGAGGGTGAAGAGATTGTCAGGGAAGCTCCCTTTGCCTTGCTTCCTACCAATTGAGCAGGAACCTCTCGAACTGGGCTGAATTCAGGACCATTTCTGGGCGCTCAGGCTTTCTCCCGTCATCTTGACTTGTGCTATTTCCTGTCAGCGATGTCTGTATGTCAGTACTACTGGGAGTGGGCTGTGCATGGATCGCTGCCTTTTGGACAGGTCAGACGCCTCAGCCTGAGTAGCACCAGATGTGATTCTAATCAGAGGGAACAAATCCATCAAGGAAGCAACTTTGCTTTTGTACTCCTTCCCCTTCTCACCCTTCCCCAGCCTAGCAAACAGCTTTCCCTTGGTTTCCCCCCAGAGTCTCTCCCTCCAATCTCAAGTATATTCAAGCTTTAGTTTTGTGAGAGGGGAGACTGAGATAGGGAGCAATGGGCCCTTGGTCAAATAATGTAAATGATTCTTTGAGTCATTCCTGAGTCTCAATTAGAGTTCAGCTCTACTTTTTACATCCAAGAGTACATACTGGGACATGTCTGCTACCAGAGACTGCACCCCTCCATTCTAGTCTTTGCTTATTCTCTCATCCTCTGGTGACAACTCTTTCTGTCACCCTTGTCAAGCCACTGATGTCCAGCATATGCAGTGAATACACAAGGAAATATTAGTACCCCAATGTCAGGGAGATGAAGGGTACTATTGATGGGTTAGGCAACTCCCACGTTCCCCAGTTAGCTTGATGCAGGGTCAAAGTATCAAACAGTCCTTTTATAAACTCTCCTTTAGTCTACAGGCCCCTTCCTCTGGTTCATAACTATTTCCCTTAAAATACAACTAGTTCAACCCCTGGATTCCAGTCCCCATCCTCTGGCCCAGGCTACCTCAACTAGCTTCACTTTGGTTATTGAAAACACAAATCTCTTTACAATTGCAGCTCCAGGTATAGCCTTTCTGACCTCCAGTGGGTAGAAAGCACATTAATGTCACACCCAGTTTCCTGGCTATTTCCATTGCTTCTCTCTCTCTCTCTCTCCCTTCCTCCCCCTCTCTGTCTCTCTCTGTCTCTTTCTCTGTATCTCTCTGCCTCTGTCTCTCTCCTCTTTCTGTCATTAGAAATTATTAGGCTAGGCATTTTCTCTATCTCTCTGTTTCTGTCTATCTGATTGTATCTCTGGTCTCTGTTTCTTGTCTGTCTCTCTCTCTCTCCTTCCCTCTCTCCCTCTCCTCCTCCTCCTCCTCCTCCTCCTCCTCCTCCTCCTTCTTCTTCTTCTCTCTCTCTCTCTCCTCTTTCTGCCATTAGAAATTATTAGGCTAGGCATTTTCTCTATCTCTCTGTTTCTGTCTATCTGATTGTAAATGATTGTATCTCTGTTCTCTGTTTCTTGTCTGTCTCTGTCTCTCTGCTTCTCTGTCTGTCTGTCTCTATCACTGTCTCTCTTCTATCTTTGTCTCTCTGCCTCTGTCTCTGTTTCTCTGTCTGTCTCTCTGTTACTCTCTCATCTCTTTCTCTATCTCTGTCTGTCTCTCTCTGCCTCTGTCTCTCTCTTCTCTTTCTGTCACACTCTTCTCTCTGTGTGTTTCTCCCCCTGAGTTTCCTCCTTTATAAAATAAAAGAATCATATTAATGATTTCTGAGGTCTCTTTCACTTCTGACATTCAAGTATTCAGTTTCTACAATCTGGATTATAAGCTGCCTGAGTATAAGGACTGCATTATGTATACGATATATAGCTCATTGCAGTTATTTAGTAAACACTGAACTCTGATTGCAAGAACCCAGCTAAGATTCCAGCTGGTGCAGCAGAGGAACCACAGAGCAGCTCGAGCTCCTGCTCCCAAGGACATCTCGTGCCCTTTCCATTGGAGTCTTTCCGGATGCCTCTTAAGTAAGGGCCAGACCAACATGCCTGTCATTTTGCAGAATGTCAAGTAACTTGCATTCTCCTTGCAAACATTTTGCCTACCATCCTTCTATTTCTCAATGAAAAGTCAACTGGAGGCAGAAGGGAACTCTATTCCCATCCTAAAATTCTGGGTTCTGTGAAAGCTTGTGACAAGATAGGCTCAGGTATTTTGCCCAAGTGTGACAAGGAGCTAGCAGACAGGGGAGGTCTGGGTCCCCATCTCAGTTTAAGTCATCAAATAAATCGATTCAATCAATAAACATTAAGCACCTATTATGTGTCAGGCACTGGAGATACAAAAGGAGATAAAGGACAATCCCTATTATCAAGGAACTCACAGTTTGATGAGAAAAGGAAAGTGCTGGAGTGGTATAATGGAGAAGAAATGGATGGGGAGGCAGACCTGGATTCTAGCCATGGTTCTACTGCATAAGGCTCTGTGACCCCGTGTGAATTATTTGCTTCCTTTTCTCTGAACCTCAATCCTCTTCTCTACAAAATGAGAAGCTTAGATTAGATGGCTTCTAATTGCCTTTTCAGTTCTGACATCCCCTGTCTGTTGGATAAACCAATCTACTCTCCATCCCCAGCACCTAGAGTTCTGAGACTGACATAGAGCTCTCCCACACCCTGCTAAGAGGAAGGACAATAGAAACCCTCAGCCCAGTTACAGTTAGGGTAATAGATCAGGAACTGTTCTCATTCATAGCCTGGTTGGAATTCCTCAGAGAACCAGCAAACAGGCACCCCAGAGCCAAGCAGCAACACTTGTCAGACGGCTGGCGGCAAATAACATCTGGGATCTCTTTCCCAGCCTCTGGATTCCTTCCCAGTCCCAACCACAGCTCCCCCTCATCAAGTTAGGCGAGGTAGCTGGGCCTGGGGCCCAGGGTCCTTGAGGCTTGCTTTTTCCTGGCCCAGGCTCCACCCCAGAAGAGAAGGATTGTGCTTTCCAGAGCTATAGTTTGTTCCTGGGGGAATGGGTGGAGTTAGATCTAGGGGAGGGGTGTTCACCCTGTTTTCTGAGAAGGAAGGATCTCCTGGGACTGTCCCACTACCCTAACAGAGCAAGGAGGGATGGTTTAGTTAGCCAGCTGAGCCATGCTGTCACCGAGCTTGAAGAACCTAAGAAATGGTGACCTGAGCAATGGAGATGGGAAATTACTTCTGGAATGATGACCTGTTTCCTTGGGCAAAGTGTGCTTGATCTGGCAGAGTATTTTCTATGCAGTTTTTTCTTTAATCATCTACAATTTTAAACAAAGTACCACCAGTCTGTATAATTAATGCCATCAATTCATCATTTTTAATTGCCCATGAAATTTTATAATAGGAATTTAAAGAAAACCATTTCAAGAATTCTCTGAAAAAAAGACATTTCTGGGAAGAAAAATCCCAGATTATCCTAGTTACTACTGCTGGCATTTTGGGGTTGTGGGGTGGGATTTGCTGTTCTGGCAAAAGTTCCTGGAACTGTTTTCCTTGGACCTTGGGAGCAGGCACCTTTACTGTTAAATCAGATAGATGGCAGCCTTGAATCCCTGGTTTCCTTCAAGATCAGGTTTAAATAACACTTGCACATCAAATCTTTTCTGGCACCCCCCCACCTCCCAACTTCTAGCATCTTTCCCTAGAAGATTCCCTTATATTTGATTTCTACATATCTTGAAAATACCAATGAAATTGTACACCCTAGTGAGAGTTCAACAAAAAATGGAGACCTAGAAAGGTTTTCAAAATATATTGAAATGTAAGATGCAATAGGCTGCCCCCATGAGGCCTGGGAAAGATGAAATAGGATACCCAGAAAAGGCCTTCCCACTTTACATTTCAGTGTTTAGCCTTTTTAGCCCCATCAGACCTCTAGCTTTGACAGGCCTAACGAGTTTCATTGATGGATATGCATGGTTTCTCCCCATTAGAATATAAGCTCCCTGAGGGCAGGAACCATTTCACTTTTGTCTTACTATCTCCAGCATTTAGTACCTGGAACACCTTAAATTTAATAAATATTTGTTGATTGACCAATGGATGAAAATAATCTCTGGAGATCCCATTCAACTGGGCCCCTGAGATGAATACTGAATCCATTCCCCAGTAAGGTTTTAAGGAAGCCAGGTGAGCAAATCAGGACCTGAGAGTACAGTGCCATAGCAGAATTCCTTGCAATTGTGATTGCGATGTCAGAGAAGCATAGAAAGGGACTAGTTTCTTCCCTTTATCTAGAATTAGAGAACTTTGGGGTTAGAAAGGCCTCTAAAGACTACATAGTTCAATGCACAAATAAGAAACTTCTCTAGAATTCTTTGAGCAGTAGTCCCTCAGACTGCTGGGAGATGTCCACCAAGGGAGAATCCATTTCTATTGAGAGAGCTGATCTGTTTGGGTGGCTCTGAGTATTAGGAAGTTTTTATTTACTCAGAATTGAAATGAGCTTCCCTAAAACTTCTACTCATTTACTGGTCCCAGTTCTTTCCCTAGGGGCCAAATAGAACAAATCTAATCTGTCTTACTCATGACAGCCCTTCAAAAACTTGAATACAGTGAATGTGCCACCCTCCCCCATGTATTCCCCTCTCTGGGCCTAACACCCCTAGTTCCTTCAAATGAGCCAAGTGCTTTCATTCACCCCGTGAGGAAGCCCATACAGGTGTTATTATTCTCATTTTACCTTCCTTCTCCTCTCTTCCAGAACTGAGATTTTGTGCCTTGCCCTGGCAGTAATGACAACACTGATGCTTCCCCCTTCCACAGAGCATCTCCTCCAGAGGGGTCCCTCAGGGCTATGGCAACTTGGCAAATGGATTTACAAATCCTACTATATATAGACATCCCATCGGCAACCCCTCAAGTTCAGAAACACTGGGATGTAACAAGCATCCATTTCCACAACCACAGAGCAACAAGCACTATTATCTGGGGAGGAGGAAACAACACTGGATTGTCACTCTCCCACTCTCTATTAATCTAGTCCCTTCTTTTGGTGTCCCAGGTTCAAAATTAATCTACTCCGAGAAGTCTTCCCTGATAAACCTTTCTTCTCATTGATTGTTCCTTTTCATGTACATGCACTTAGAATATCATTTTATTCTATTATCTTTTGCAGTGGCATATTGATTCACAAATGCTCTTTGTAAGTGCAGCACCCAGGGTCTCACAATGGAGCTCCCTTGAAGAATCTATGTATTCCAGTCTCTAGCTCATGAACCCCTTCTTTTTTTTTCTTAATCAAACCAAACTATGTAAGATGACTATGAATTCAAAGCAAAAACATTTAAGGAAAAAAATTATAAGATAATATCAAGGAATTGAATCAGGCATTAGATAGCCTTGTTATTCATTCCCAAATGACTTCCCTCTCCATATGTGTCTCCTGCACAATGCTAGTCTCAACCCTTTATTAATCACTCTGTCTTTCCATCCTAAGAGGAGGAAGAAGATATATCAGTGATTCAAAGAAAGATATGAGGGAAAGTTGCTACCACTTTAGGGAATATTGGGCTTCCTGGGGTTTTACTATAGACTAGGAATCACTGCCTTGTGGCAGAAGGGCTCAATGAAACTATGAGCTATGCCATGCAGGATTATTCAAGACAGACAGGCCATAGTGCAGAAAAGGTGATCCACTAGAGTCACAAAGAATCCAACAAGAGTGACCTACACAACTGAACAACAACAACATAGAGTGGTGATCTCATGCACTGCATTTCAGGCTGAGGAATATTGCAGTCTGTGAGCATAGACTCCTCCTCAGCACAGGAGGAGGATAATCTTTCATTAGGATCCTGGACAGTACCTCTTACCATCATCATCAAAGTCCACATGGGATAATTGGTGCTCACCACATAGCTGTTTTTATCTAGTCTCTCCCTGGCTAACCCATTCAGATCTGTAATCCCACTTCTTATCTTTCAAGGAATTTCCCTCAGACTATTCAAATCTCAGAGATTTCTCATGCTATGAGCTCATGCACAGCCTTATCCAAGGAATGCAGTTCAAAAAATAATATAGTGAGAGAAATGAATCAATGATTTGAAGAGCTCGAGTCCCTCCCCCCTTTTCTCCCTTAAAATCCTCATTTTAAAAATTCAGTTCTAACTTGTCAAGTATTTTATCATTATTAACATGTAATGAACTTCCTGCCATCTAGGGGAGGGGTGGGGACTGGGGGTAAAATTTTGTAACGGAAAGCTTTGTAAAGATCAATGTTGAGGAGCTATACATATGTTATGCAAATAAAAAGCTTTAATAAAAAATAAAAATAAAAATAAATTTAAAAATTTTAAAAAAAAACTAGGAAAAAAAAATTCAGTTCTAACTTTATCCTTCATTAGACCCCACCAAACTTTACAAGGAATCTCCAATTTAAGATGAATTCCACTCAACCAAGCTTAAGTGGAGGTATCCTTTGTCTAGATTACCCAAGGTGGGGGTGGTCTGGGTATAGGGATAGCTTCTCTGTGTAAGAGTGACAAGATATCACTCTTGGCCCCTTACTGGAGTAAGCTCACTTCACTTTGTAAAGTCCAGCTATCATTAATTGTTAACCAATCAGAGTTGATTGCCCTCTTTGGAACACCTCTCATCCAAGGGCATATAAACTTCAAGAAGTGGCTACTTCCTCTTTGATTGTTGAGAGGACAATGAGCTCTTTTGGTCAATCATTTGCTGACCATGATTTATAAAGTTGATTATAATTTACCCCAAAACTTTGTCTTTTTATTGTTACTCACAACCAAAGTCTGCTTGGAATGGCCAATTACATAAAAGAGAGACAACATGGTCTAGTGGAAAGAAACAAGTGATTTTAGTTCAAGCCATTTTTATTGGTTGTGTGATTTGAACAAGTTACTATCATCTGTAAAATATGTATGATACCTTCAGTACCTCACACAGGCTTATTAAAGAAAAAATGATATATATATATATACATATATATATGTGTGTGTGTATATATATATATGTGTGTGTATATATGTGTGTGTGTGTATATATATATATATATATATATATATATATATATATATATATATAAGTTGCCATCACAAGAGTAAGTCATATATGCCTTATGTCCCCAACTAAATTATAAGTTCCCTGAGGAGGGTTAGCCTTTCTTTTCCCCAGAGTTTCTAGTGCTGAACTCTGTACAAGGAGAGACTTTATACATATTGGACTGAAAAAGTTCTAACACATTAGTGTGAGGGATTGACCTAATTAGACATTGGAATGAGTAATAATCAGTTCATCTTTTCCTAACTAAATCTCCAGAATGATCTATCAATCAAAAAGAATTTATTAATCTCCTACTATGTGGCAGGCCCAAATTTAAACAGAAAAATGAAAAAGTCCTTGCCATTAAGTTTAGATCCTACCTGAAGAAACCATTCATATACAAATGAGTATGTGCAAAATTCTCCTTCCCTGACCATCACAATCCCTCTGACCTTCAAAGAAAATCCTCAAATGCCTTCACGGACCAATCATCATGGCCACTAGGACTGAGAACAAGAGGAAGCCACCAACAGTTATAGAAACCTAATAAGCACAGAGCTAGGACCAGGATTTGGGCATCTCAAATGCTAGACTGATGAAATCCTGCTCACTTCTGTCCAATCTCATAGAATATATAAGCTTTATTCATAGCCAGAATTGTGGAACAGAAAAAAGACTGACACCTTCACTACCTAACCAAATCCTTCTCCTCAAAGTCCACCTTCTCTGTGGAGTTTTGCTCCCCCTCCTCTTTTTTTCCCCCTCCTCTTAACTCTCAAAATGATTATTGTGAGTACTCATTTTGGTTTCATACTTTTTCACCTATTATTGCTTGTTTCATTTCTTCACTTAGACTTGAAGTCAAGAAGTCAAAAAACATTTTTAAGTACCTACTGTGTGCCAGGAATTGCACTAAGCCATAGAGATAGAAAAAAAGGTAAAAAATATTCCTTGCCCTTAAGGAATTCATAATTTAATGGGGAAGGTAACATGCAAAGAATCTTATACAAGAAGATATATACAAGAAAAATAGGGATAATCTTAGAAAGAAGGCAGACAGTAGCATTAAAGAAAACCAAGAAAGTCTTCTTGCAGAAAGTGGGACTGTAACCGAGATTTGAAGAAAGCCAGGGAAGATCTAAGGCAGAGATGGAGATGAGGACAAGAGAGAATTCCAAGCATAGAGAATAACTAGGTACAACACACATGTGGAATCTGAGTGTCTCATGTCAGGAATAACAAGAGTATTAGACTCACTGGGTTAAAGAATAAATGAAAGGGGGAGCAAAGTGTAAAAAGACTGGAAAAGTAAAAAGAGACCAAATTATGAAAAGCTTTAAAAGTCCAACTGAAAATTTTATATTTGATGTTGGAGGCAATTTGGAACCACTGAATTTTTTTTCTGACTAGAGGAATGGTATGGTTAGATCTGTACTTTAGGAGAAGTACTTTGAAACTGAAAGAAAGATGAACTGTAATGAGTGGAGACAAGAGGTAAATCAGAAGACCATTGCAATAACCCAGAATCCTGGGGGACATCTACCATTATTAGAAGTGACCTGGATGAAGATCCTGCAAAGAAGCATTAGGATAGAGTAGGGCCACAAAAACCTAAAGAGAAGAAAATGGAGAAGGGGGTAATCAACAGTACAAAGGCTACAGAAAGGTCATGAAGGATGAAGACTGAAAAAGGTCATCAGACATGGCAATTAAAACATCATTGATAAATTTGAAGAGAGATCAAGTTAGCAGTCATCCTGAAAAAAGTTAAAAGACTGAGAAGAAAAGAAGTGGAGGCATTAGATAGCCAAAACATAATAGATTCTACTCCAACCCTTTGTTTTTAATCTTTTATTTTTGAAGAGCACCAATGACATTACAGGTGATGTCTTGACTTCTGCATGAGTTGGATTTAAGTGAGGCAGAGATGCACAAAAACATCTCTCTCTCTTTTAAACAACACATTATTGGATTCTGGTTTCTAATCTATTCTGCTATCCTCTTTTGCCATTCCATTCACATTCATGATTATGATTGCTAACTGTTACTTCTCTTGGTCGTACTCTCACACTTTCTCCTCTCTTTTTTAACCTTTTTTTTTTTCTTTAAGACTCTGTTTTGCTGCTGAGTACCACCTCCCTTAATCTACCAACCTTCTCATTCTCCCTATTCCTTCTCTTTAACCCTTTGCTTTCTATTTTCCTGTTGAATAAAATGAATTTCTATATCCAACTATGTGTATATATTTATTCTTCCCTCCTTGAATCAATTTGTGAGAGTGAGATTCAAGTGTTGCCCACTCCCTTCCACTCTTCTCTGTTATATAAACTCTTCTTTGTACATCATATATACATATATACATATATATATATATTTTTTTTTCCTGAGGCAATTGAGATTAAGTGACTTGCCCAGGGTCACACAGCTAGGGAATGTTAAGTGTCTGAGGCCAGATTTGAACTCAGGTCCTCCTGACTTCAGGACTGGTGCTCTATCCACTGCACCACCTAGCTAACCCTATATCATATTTTTGTGAGGTAATTTTCCTCATTCTTCCTCTCCCTTCTCCCCTCTCACTATATATTACTCTTCCCCACCCTTCCATTCTTCTTTTGAGATCATCCAAACAAAATAGAACCTAGGCCCTCTGTGTAATTATATTCCCTCTAAAACTCCTGATGATCTCATGTAAGAATGTAAATAGTTTAACCTTTTTACTCTTTTATGATTTCATATTTAGCCTTGTATGCCTCTCTTAAATCCTGTGTTAGAATGTCCATTTTTCTATTCAATAATGGTCTTTTCATCAGTCCTCTATTTCATTAAATATCCATTTTTCTCCCCATGGGATTATATTCAGTCTTGTTAAATAGATTTTTCTTGGTTGTAATCTTAGATTCCTTGCCTTCCAGAACATCATATTCCAACTTTTACAGTGGTGGCTCTTATATGTTATGTGATCCTGATTGTGGCTCCATGATACTTGAATTCTTTTTTTTTCTAGCTACTTGAAATAAATTCCTCCTTGACTTGGGAGCTCTGAATTTTGGCTATATATTTATAGAAATTTTTTGTATTGGGACTTTTTCAGGAGGTGATGGATAGATTCTTTAAATTCTACTTTGCCCTCTGATTCAAGGATATCAGTGCAGTTTTTCTTTATAATTTCTTGAAAAATTATATCTAGGCTCTTTTTTGTTCATGGGTTTCAGATAATCCAATGATTCTTTTTTTTTAACTTTAAAATTATTTTGCTCTGTTTATAGAGCAGCTAAGTGACACAGTAGATAGAGTACTACCCCAGGAGTCAGGAGGACTTAGTTTAAATCCAGCCTTAGATATTTATCATATGTGTGATCCTGGCCAAATCACTTACCCCCATTTGCCTTAGGTATGAAATAAACTGGAGAAGGAAATGGCCAAAATAAATAAATGGAATCACAAAGAATTGCATGCAACAAATCGACTAAACAACAACAATAACAACTCTGCTTATACCACTATTACACAGGAAGCAGCAAAATTTCTTCCATAATTGAGATAAAAGTCTTCTTTACAGGAATGAGAATAGCCATGCAAAGAAAAAGAAAAGATGTGAAGCTATTTACACAAAACCATGGACTGAAACACCCTGGTGACAAAAGCAGGGTTGAAAGTGGGTCAAAATGATATCTGTATATGTAGGAGTCAGGCTACATCTCAGCATGAATCACTGCTATTTTCAAAGAGATGTTTCTGCAATATGATTAGAATTATAGAATACCACAAACCCTGCTTATATACAGAGAATAATAAAGGGGGGAAAATATTAATAGGTCATAGTTCTACAGGTTCCTGTGCAGGTCAATTACCTACCACAAATAATATAATCATGATCTCTCTAAATAATCCCAATAACAAATATCAACTAGTGGAACTCTTTGTTATTGTCTTTCCTTTTTGAAGAGAACCAAAATGAGATCACTATTTAGAGTCGAGTTACAATGTATCTACTATGTTTGATCTGACCATGACAAGCTTGGAATGCTCTGCCACAGATTGGATACAAATAGTTCATATGAACACTTGGGGCAGCTTCTTAACTTTGTGCATCTCATGTTTCCTTGGGGCTAATTTAAATCTGCTTTGCTCTCAAAGTACAGCACCTTCTCTGATGAGGGCACGCCATGCTGGGTGGTTCTGTACTAGTATCTCCCATGACACACAATTGATTCTACATTTCTTGGGAGATCTTGAGTGTCCTTGTATCACTTTTTCTGACCACCTTGTGAGCACTTGCTCTGAGTTGTCCATAAAATAATTTTTTTGACAAGAGTACATTTGGCATTCCAACAATGTGGCCAGCCCAACAGGGTTGTGCTTTCTGCAGTAGAGTTAGAATGCTTAGCAGTTTATTTCAAGAAAGGACGTCAGTGTCCTGCCAGTTGATCTTCAGAATCTTCCTAAGACAATTCAAATGGAAGTGATTCAGTTTCCTGGCATAATTATTATTTCTCTAAATAATCCCAATAACAAATACCAACTAGTGAAAGTCTTTGATTATAACAAACAGACACATTATATATAGAACCTTGATATTGTGCATTATCAGAATTTGTTTATATTTTTAATATCTCTGGTACTTACAATGACAGCTGTGAATTTGACCTCAGCAATATTTTTTTAATTTCTTTTTAATAGAAAACTAAGTCAAACATAAGAATATAAGTTATTCAACTGTATAAATATATATATATACATACATATTCCATCTGTCAAATATTTTAACATAATTAACATGTATTAGATTTCCTGCCATCTAGGGGAGGGGGTAAAGGGTAGGAGGGAAAAATTTGTAACAGAAAGTTTTGCAAGGGTCATTGTTGAAAAATTACCTAGGCATATGTTTTGCAAATAAAAAGCTTTAATTAAAAAAAAGAATATAAGTCATTTCCCCATTGATAAATGGTCAAAAGACATGAACAAGTTATTTACAGAAAAAGAAATAAAAGATATCTATAGTCATATAAAAATGTTTTAAATCACTATTGATTAGAGAAATGAAAATTAAAACAACTCTGAGGTAGATTGGCTAATATGGCTAACATGACAGAAAAGAACAAATATTGGAGGGAAGGAAGAAAAATTGGGAAACTGAGACAGTGTTGATGGAGTTGTGAACTGATACAACCAATCTAGAAAGCAATTTAGAATTATACTTACAGGTCTCTAAAACTAAAGTATACACATTGATTCAGTAATATCATTATATCTGTATCCCAAAAGAGTTAAAAACAAACAAAAAAAAGGAAGTACCTGTATGTACAAAAACATTTATAGCAGCTCTTTTGGTGGTGATAAAGAACTGGAGAGATAGTTAGATGGTGAAGTAGATAGAGCACCAGCCCCAAAGTCAGGAGAACCTCAGTTCAAATCTAGTCTCAGACACTTAACACTTCCTGACTGTGTGACCCTGAGCAAGTTGCTTAACCCCAATTGCCTCAGCAAAAAAAAAATAAATAAAAATAAAAAAGAAATGATGAGCAGGAAGCTTTCAGAAAAATCTTGAAAGACTTACATGAACTGATGCAAAATGAGATGAATAATACCAAGAGAATGCTGTACACAATAACAGTAATATTATAGGACAATCAATTGTAAATGACCTAACTTGCTGCTTATTGCATTTTCTAGAAGGAGGTATGCTGTTAAACCAAAGCAAAATGCTTTCTTTCACTTGGACATCTTGACTTTGCCCTCTATAGATAGTTTTCTCAAGAAGTTGAGCCAAAAAAGGGAGGAAAGGCATGATACAATAGATGAATCAAGTGAATGTTTCCTGAGGATAGTGTAGACATGAACATATTTTTAGGCAGTAGGAAATCAGCCAGAAGTCAAAAAGAGATTGACTATTACTGAGAGGATAATAGGGAGCTAGAAAAGATGGGATGGAATGGGATCACTTGTGCATGCAAAAGGATTTGCCTTAGCTAGGAGAAAGGCCAAGGTTGAAGGAGGAAATAATGGGGAAAGGCATCTGAGTGATGTTAGGTGAAGAGTTGAAGAGAAGAAGATGATCTCGGCAAAACTTCTATTTTTTTTTTCTCAGTAAAATATGAGGCAAGAGTCTCAAATGAGAGGGTGGGATAGCCATAGGAGTTTTGAGGAGGGATGGAGAGATTTGGAAAAGTTGTATTGGTGAGTGAGATAGTAAATGGATCAGGGAAGGGAAGAGGATTGCCTTGACATAGTGAGGGCACAATTAAAATTATCTAACATAAATTTGTAGTGGACTTAATCACTATGGTTTTGTAATTTTTTTTTCCAATTTGCTTCAACAATATGTAAATAGATTTTTTAAAAGGCAGAGGATGGTGGGAATAATCTAAGGCTAGTTCTTGGTGGGGCAAAATCAATGATAAGATAATGAAACAATTGACTTACAAGGAGAAAGGATACATCTTCAGCATTTTTTTACGCATTCCCTGCTCTCCCTCCACTGTCACCCTCATAATTGTTTGGTCTAGATTCATAGCACATAGTATATCAAATCTTGGTGAATGAATAAATGAACTATCTGTGTGCTGTAAGGCTGAGCACCATATAGGACAAATTAGACAAATCCCTGCCCTCTAAGTGCTGACATTCCATATTTTCAGGTATTAGAATAAAATTTTTATAAATCTGAAGAAATGTTACTTGAACACAACTTGAAATGCACACATTCCATCTTCCTTCCCTCCCATTTATCCCCATTCCTCACTCATCAATTACAAGCACATTCATTTGCCCAGCAGAAGCTACCCAAGAAATTAGATAAAATTGATCCACTGCAATTTATTCACTCTGTTTTCCCAAGAAATAACATCCCTCCCATGTTTTATTCATGTAGACGCCATGCTCTCACTTTTATCTCTATCCCTCAGTAACATTTTCAATTTACTCAATTTATAGCTTTGAGACACCCTTGGGCTGAGTGTGAGGGGAGGCCACCCTGAATGGTCTGTAGTTCAGCTCAGCTCAGCCTTAAATTGTCTCAGTGATGTTGTCTCTGCCAGGCAGATGCTTTGAAGCGAAACCAAAGGTGATCTCAGTAAGATCTAGCTGGTTCTGGTCTCAGGGAGAAAGGTTTCTGGGGGCAGTGGAAAGAGGAGATGGAGAGAGAGATAATGAAGGCACTAACGCTCTGGAGGGAAGATGAGCTCTGGGAGATGAGGTCCCTGCTGAATTTGGAGAAAGCTCAGACAGCTGCTAATGTTTACAGAAGGAAGCAGGGGTGGACTTTGCTGTGACCATTAAGGTCGCCTGTTAGGCCAGGTTCAGCCAGAATCCTGTTCTCCTCATGGCTGTATGGCATCCCCAAAGAAAGGTTAAGTTTTTCAAAACCTCAAAAAGGAAATTTTCGAGTCTTCTGTGTCTCTATTAGAGGAGAACAGATGACCGCCAATGGACATCTTGCTGGGTTGGGGGGTACTGCTTTTAAAAAAAAAATTTTTTTTTCTCCCAGCAGCCACAGATCCAGCTGTGTTCATGTTGACAAGCACATCTCTGTAATGAGAGCTAACTCTAAGCTAGTCAACTATGAAGATGCTGATTACCAAGCTCTTAGCAACTCCCCCTCCCCCTCTTTCTTTTGCTCTTCTTCCTCTCTTTAGATCATTTTATTGCTTATTAGTACATTCATGAGAGGGTTAACTGGAGAAAGGGAAGGAGGATAGATTCTAATCCCTAAGACTGTTCTCCTTTGTTCCTGCTCAGTTCTGGTGGGGAAGGTGAATGATTTAAGTTAAATGAGTCTGGAGAATTCTCTGTGATTATTCTCTGTCCATCAAAGGCATTGATAACAGGAAAATTCTCCCTGCTGGGAATCTCCTGATCAGCTTAAGCAGCAGTTCAACAATATGAGAACATTTAAGGATGGTCCTTCCTGGACTGAATGACTCCCAAAGTTCTCTCTGAGGCTTAGAATTTTATGGGAGCTGAGAAATGACTAACACAAATATTCCAATATAGATAATGGTGGAAACTGTGTTATACTTTATGTAGCCCCAAATGTAGCATCCTTAGGGCTCTACTTCTCAACTCACACTCTCTTTCATAAGTCTGACTCCCCAAAGGGTGACTTCTAGTCTTGTGATTTAGGATAATCTGGGTTGTCAGTCCTATAACTAAAATTCACAAGCCCCCACTGATGAACTTACCTTAACAGCCAGTATCTCAAAATATTTATTAAAATATTTATCAATAATATTTAATTATTATGTTATTGTATATAAATAAATATTATTTAAAATATTTATTAAGATAGCATAGTAAAAACAGCAGCTATAATGCATACCTTTCCTCCATAAACCTGGAAGTGCCTTGTCCAAAATACCTACAGCATCACTGGAAAGAGTGAGGACATATTTAGAATACATTTGTATTTAGGAATACATAGAGGAAACAAACATAGTCAAAGTTCCTGAGTTCAAGAGATGCACCAGTCTCAGCCTTTTCATTGTATTTCACCATAGCCAAGGACAAAAATTTTAAAAATAAAACAAAATCTTCCCTAGATTGCTGTGGCCACTTTTTCCAGTACTGGTTGTACTTTCATTCAACTCCCCGGGGCTCACTGGTCAAGGTGGGGAAGTTAGAACACCCCTTGCTACTCATTACTACTTCCAGATTCTCTTCCACCTTCATCATTCAATAACATTTCTTCCTGTGGGGTTCAACTATTCATATCTACCATCCAATCAAAATCCTGCTAACTGTTCCTCTTCCTCAATAAATTCAGTATCTGGCTCACAATTTTTTTTTTCTCTTCCCCAACTCCTGCTTTCATATTAGGATATTTCAACATAAATATATTGACTTTCCTTCAAAAACCTTAACTACTCATTTCCTCAACTTACCAATTTTCTATGAGCTACTCCACCTCACTTCAGTCACAAAGGGATTTCTCTGTGTTCAAAAATTCCAAAGGCCCCTTAATTGAGCATAATTTATTAACTTTGCACCTCTTCCTCTGCATTCCCTTACAAAACCTTACTTTTCTTCTATAGCATGATCACCAGTTCCTTGACCTCTCAATTCTCTCCCAGGCAATCTCTTCTGCACAAGTCACTCTCTCCTTCTCTTTTGATCCTGACCCCTTGGTAAAACATTTCAATTCTACATTGTCCTCTCTTGAATCCCTAGTACTCTCATCGTATTGCCAACTATCGACAATCAAGCTTCAGCTTTAGATCATTCCTACCATTAATTATCTTCAATCCCACACACATGCTGCTGAACAAAAGTAGAAAAAAATGTGCAACTGTTCTGTCCAGGATCACTCCAAATGTTTGTTATACAACATCAACTGAACCCTCACTACTGATAGGCAATCTTACTAGACTTCTTTTATTAACCCACTATCCCACTCTCCACAGCAGCTCTTCTAAACCTTTTCATCCCTCCTGAAACTTTCCACAGTTCCTCCTGCCCCCACTTTCTTAGTTGAGAAATTTGCCTCATATTTCACCAAAAAAGTTGAGGTTATTCACTGTGAGATCCTTGTTTTCTCTTTTTCTTCACTTTCTATCACTCAGATGTCTTCTGTCACTCTCTTCTTTGACCTCTGTCTCACAGGATGAAGTGGCTTTATGCTTTACAAAGGCTAACTCCTCAATCTGTTTAAGTAACCTCATTCCATCTTGTTTCTTTTGACAGATTGTCCCCTTTGTTGTCCTCATTCTTTTCCTTATTTCCTTATTTTCAATCTCTCCCTTTCTACTGGTTCATTCCCTACTGCCTATAAAACACATCCATGTCCCCATCCTCAAAAAACTTTCACTTTAGGCAGAGCCAAGATGGCAGAGGAAAGGCAGCAACTCGCTTGAGCTCTACCCAAAACCCCTCTGAACACCTTTAAATAATGTTATACAACAATTTCTGGAGCAGCAGAACCCGCAAATGGATAGGATGAAGTAATTTTCCAGCCAAAGACAACTTAGAAAGTTAGTGGATCACAGACTAGGAGAGCAGTAAACACCTCTTCTTAGATCATACCACTTCAGAAGAAATGAAAACCTACAAATCCCTAGAAGTATCTCTGAAAACAGCTGCACAAAACCCATTAAGGTCAGGAAAATGCACCCTCCATTCTGGAAGCAGAGCTCTATTTTATTTTTTTAAATAATATTTTATTTTTCCAAATATATGAAAAGATAGTTTTCAACATTCACCTTTGCAAAACCTCATGTGCCAATTTTTTTCTCCTTTTCTCCTCCCCTCGTTTCTCCCCAAGGCAGCAAGCAAAAATATAGATTAAATGTGCAATTATTCTAAACATATTTCTACATTTGTCATGCTGTCTGAGAAAAATCAGATAAAAAAGGAAAAAAAAAACAAGCAAACAAACAATAACAACAACAAAAGGTGAAAATACTATGCTTTGATCCACACTCAATCTCATAGTTCTCTCTCTGGATGCTGTTGGCACTTTCCATTACAAGTCTATTAAAATTGCCTTGAATCACCAGAGGCCTACTTTAACAGAATTAAAAGTCAAGAAATAGGCTGGGGAAATGAGCAAACAAGAGATAATAATTCTGACCATAGAAAATTACTATGGTGACAAAGATCAAAACACACACTCAGAAGAAGATAACAAAATCAAAGGTCCTACATCCAAAGTCTCCAAGAAAAATATGAATTGGTCTCAAACCAAGGAAGAGTTCAAAAAGGACTTCTAAAATGGTAAAAGAGGTACAAAAAGCCAATGAGGAGAATGCCTTAAAAAGCAGAACTGGCCAAATGGAAAAAGAGGCACAAAAATTCACTGAAGGAAAAAACTCCTCAAAATATAGAATTGGCCAAAGGGAAAATGAGATACTGAAGTTCACGAAGAAAATAATTTCTTAAAAATTAGAATAGAATTGAACAAATTAAAGCTAATGGTTTTTGTGAGAAATCAAGAAAAAAATAAAACAAAACTAAAAGAATAAAAAAAAACTAGAAGGCAATGTGAAATATCTCATTGGAAAAACAACTGACCTGGAAAACAGATATAATTTTAAAATTATTGGACTACCTGAAAGTCATGATCAAAAAAAAAAAAAAAAAACCATAGACTTCATCTTTCAAGATATCGTCAAGAAAATTTGCCTTGATATTCTAGAACTAGAGAGTAAAATAGAAATGGAAAGAATCCACTGTTTACCTCCTGAAAGAAATCCAAGAGTATTATAACTCACAAGAGTATTATAACCAAATTTCAGAGCTCTCAAGTCAAGAAGAAAATATTGCAAGCAGGCAGAAAGAAACAATTCAAGTATCATGAAGCCAATCAGGATAACACAAGATTTAGTAGCTTCTACATTAAAGGATCAGAGTGCTTGGAATATCATATTCCAGAAGGCAAAAGAGCTAAACTTACAACAAGAATCACTTAGAACAAAACTGAGTATAATCCTTCAGGGAGAAAAAAATGAATATTCAATGAAATAAAAGACTTTCAAGCATTCTTGATGCAAAGATCAGTGCTGAATAGAAAATTTGATTCTCAAATACAAGACTCAAGAAATGCATAAAAAGGTATACAGGAAAGAGAAGTAATAATGGACTAAAGATTAAACTGTGTTCCTACATAGGAAAATGATACGTTAACTCAAAAACTTTCTCCTTATTAGGGCACTTAGAAGGAATATATATAATCACAGAAGGTATGGATATGAGTTGGATATGAAGGGATAATATTCCAAAAAAACAAAATAAAGAGATGAGAGGAGTTTCTGGGGAAAAGGTAAAGGGAGAGGTAGAATGGGTAAATTATCTCACATAAAAGAATTAAGAAAAAGCTTTTCCAGTGGAGGAGAAGAGAGGGGAAATGAGGGAGGATGAATGAACCTCACTCTTTATCAGAATTGACTCAAAGAGGGAATAATATACACACTCAATTTGATATAGAAATAAATTTAACTCTACAGGAAAGTAGGGGGGAAGGGGATAAGAGAAGGGAGTGATGAGTGGTGATGGAAGGGAGAGCAGATTAGAGGAAGGGACAGTCAAGAGGAGGATTTTTTTTTTTTTTTTTGAGGAGGGACAGGATGAAAGGAGAGAAAGTAGAATAAAAAGGGAAAATAGGATGGAGGGAAATAAAGTTAGCATAAGTAACTGAAAAAAATTTTTGAAGTAAATATCTCTGATAAAGGTGTTATTTCTCAAAAATATAGAGAACTGAATCAAATTTATAAAAATAAGAGCCATTCTCCAATTGATAAATGATCAAAAAATATGAACATTCAGATGAAGTAATCAAAGCTATCTATAGCCCTATGAAAACATGTTCTAATTCACTATTGATTGGAGAAATGCAAACTAAAACAATTCTGAGGCACTACCTTATATCTGTTAGGTTGGTTATATGCCATAAAAGGAAAATGACAAATGCTGGAGAAGATATGAGAAAAATGAGACATCAATATATTGTTAGTGGAGCTATGAACTGTTTCAACCATTCTATAGAGTAATTTGGGACTATCTCCAAAGGGCTATAAAACCATGCATTCATACCTTTGGACCTAGCAATTCCACTTCTAGGTCAGTATTCCAAAAGAGATTTTAAAAACAAAAAGGAAAGGGACTACATGTACAAAAATATTTATAGCAGTTCTTTCTGGTGGCAAAGAATTGGAAATTGAGGGGATGCCCATCAACTGGGGAATAAGTAAACAAATTGTGATATGTGATAATGATGTAATGCTATTGTGCTATAAGAAATGATGAATACAATGCTCTTAGAAAAACTTCTAAAGTCTTATATGAGCTGATACAAAATAAAATGTACTGTGTACAAAGTAACAGCAATATTGTAAGATGATCAGCTGTGAATGGCTTAGCTATTCTCATCAATACAGTGATCCAAGACAATTCTGAAAGACTTCTAGTGAAAAATGCATCCCCAGAGAAAGAACTGATAGAGTTAGTGATACAGATTAAAAGATACTTTTTTTTTTTGCTTTATTTTTCTTGAGGTTTTTTTTTGTTTTGTTTTGTTTTGTTTTGGTCTGTGTTTTCTTTCACAACTTGATTAATATGGAAATGTTTTGTATGACTCCACATGTATAATCTATATCAAATTGCTTGCACTCCCAATGGGGACAGGGCAGGAAGGGAAGAAGGGAGTAAGAGAGAGAATTTGGAATTCAAAGTCTTAAAAACAAATGTTAAAAATTCTTTGTACATTTAATGGGGGGAAAATACTAAATACATTTTTAAAAAATACCAAGACACACAGGAAAAAGAACCCTTCTTTTTATCTTTCTATGCCCAACCATCTTCCTTTATTTTTTCTAACCTCTGAGGCTAACCTCCTTTAAAAGTCCATCTAGAATAAGTGCCTCTACCTTCTCTTTCACTCTCCTAACTCCTGATAATCCAGTTTCTGATCTCATTATTCCATTGCTCTTTTCAAGTCTTCATTCTCCTTCATTTATCTGCAACCTTTGACACTGTTGATCACACTCTCCTCCTTAACAATCTCTTCTCTCTAGATTTTTTGGGATATCACTCTCTCCTGGATCTCCTCCTATCTGATTGCTCCTTCTCTGTCTCGTATACTGGATTCTTCTGCAGATCATACCTTCCTGAAGTAAATTTCTCTCAGGGTTCTGTCCTGGGCCCTCTTCTCATCTTCCTTTAGACTACTTCACTTTGGTGATCTCACCAAATCCCATGGATTTCGTTACAATCTCTATGTTTATTCTCAAATTTACTTATCCTGCCCCAACTCTGCTGACCTCCAGTCTCACATCTCCAACTGTTTTGGACATCTAGAACTGGATGTCCAGTAGACATCTAAAATTCAACATGTCTGAAACAAAACTCATTATCTTTCCCCTAAACTCTTCCCACCTCTTACCTTTCCTATTATAGCACAGAGCAATACCATCCAGAGGGATGCAAGCAAGAGTCATCCTTGACTCCTCACTAACCCCACCACCATCCCCATATCCAATCTGTTGTCAATACCTGTCAATTTCCCCTTTGCAACACATCTTGTAGATGCCCCCTAATCTATTGGGACATTGCCACCACCTAGTACAGGTCTTTAGCGTCTCACAACAGGATTATTGCCATAGTCTGCTGGAGGGAGGGCCTGCCTCAAGTCTCTCCTGTTCCAATCTATCCACCCTCCATTCACTAAAGTGATTTTCCTGAAGCACAAGTCATGTTATTCAATAAACCCCAGTGGCTTTCTATAGTCTCTAGCAACAAATAATAATAATAATAAAACCAAACCTCTGGTTGGCATTCAAAGCCCTTCATAATCTAGTTCTCTTCTATCATTCTAGTCATCTTATGCCTTATTAACCTACATGTACTCTCTAATCCAGTAATGCTGGTCTCCTGGCTGATTTCTCATGACTTCATGAATTCTCTTTGGCTATCCTCCATGTTTTAAATACTTTCTCTCCCATTCTCACTACTGATCCCTCTGACTTCCTTTAAGTCCTAACTAAAAGTCCATCTTCTACAGAAAGCCTTTCCCAGCCAACCCCTCTTAATTCCAGCGTCTTCCCTCAGTTATTATCTCTTATTTATCCTGTAGATATTTTGTTTTGTATACATTGGTTTGCATATGGGAAGCTCCTTGAGGACAGGGGATATCTTTTGCCTCTTTTTGTATCCCCAGTGTTTAGCACAGTATCTGGAACATAGAATGTGCTTAATAAATTTATTAAGTGATTGATTGATCACCTAATACTATGGCCCACTGCTTCTCAAGAATAATTAGATAAAAAAGCAAGCTACTGATAGGGTGAGCTACTCACTTTTGAATCTTCATCCCCCCATCTTTACTGCAGATGCCTCCTCAAAGGTGTTCTCACATGGGGTAGCTAAATAGAGAAATGAATATAATACTGGTCTTGAAGTTAAGAGGATCTGAGTTCAAATCTGGCCTCAGACCTGTAGTAGCTGTGACCTTGGGCTAGTCACTTAACCCTGATGTCTCCCACTCCCCTCAAAAAGTGACTTCATATCATTGTCTCAGGAATTATCTTCCTTCTCTAAAGGTATAATTAATGTCCCTTGCCCATGTAAAAAAAAATCCTATTTACAGCTTATAATATTAGAGATAGTAATAAAATAACCACATTGGGCTCCTCCTCATCTCCATCCCCTGGCTTTCTTCATCTCTCACCTAAAATTCCACCTTCTACAATCCACTTTAATGTCTTCCCTCTGAGATTATCTCCAATTTATCAATATATTATTTTGTGTGAACATAATTACTTACGTGTCCCATTAGACTATGGAGTTCCTGAGAGCAGGGGCTGCTTTTTGCCCTTTTTTTGTATGTCCAGCATTTAACACAATGCCTGGCACATTGTAGATGCTGAATAAATGTTTGCTTATTGTTTAAGTGACTTAGCCAAGGTCACACAAAGGTAGTCACAGAGCCAGGTTCCCCAATTTCTCATGCAAAAATCCTTTGCATAATGATTGCCATTCCAGTTTTTGGTCACCTCTTTCCAATGCTTTTCCCAGCTGCTAGCAGCCAGCCATGGATCAGCCAAAAGAGCAGTCAATTTGGGGGGAGGGGGGGAAGGGGCAGTGATTTTAAAACCACCAACTCTCCAGGAGTTAGTGGAAAGCCAGGCTTCAGGCATCATTTACATTACCCAGCAGTGAAGAAGGCAACTTGCTCTTCAACTCAGTTCCCATCATGGCACTCTGGATATGAAATATATCCTTAAAACGCTTGTCATATTTTATCTGATGTTTAAAATTGATTTTCTTTTTGGATGACACACTGGATGAACCTGCTGCTTGATGATATCTTTATCAGCAGCAGGCTATGCAGCAAGACACACAATCTCTCCCTACTTCTCTGAGTGCAGGCCCAGAAATTGGAAAGAAATAGAGCTCAAAGGAGAGATGAGATCTTAATTTGTAGAGGAGGATCTGGAGCTAAAGTGAACCAGATTTCAAATGATCAGGGAATCCTTCTCCCTGGCAGCTCATCCCTTCCTCATTATCTTCAATTGCTTGACTCCTAGGCTCTCTCATAGACCTTCATTCCTGCACTAACCACTTTCTCCTCTTTACTCAACCTTGACCACTTGGTGAACCTGTTCAACTCTACACTGTTCCCTTCTATGGAGATCCTAGCCCCCTTATCATAACTCTTAATGTACCCTGCCAAGCCACAGTTTTGTATCATTCTCATCATTCACCACCTGCTGCTGAACAAAAGTGGAGAAAATCACAAAACTTTTCTGATTGGGTTTACTCAAGTAATCTCAAGTGGGCTCTCATTGCTGCTAGGTAATCCTGCTAGATTCCTCCTATCAACTCCCAATCCAAATCTTCAGAATTGCTCTTCCAAATCTTTTCATCTCTCATCAAGCCTCCTAAGGTTCTTCCTTCTACAACACTCTCAGCTGAGAGCCTTGCCTCAAATTTTACAAATAAAATCAAGATGATTCACCATGAATTCCCTCTTTTCTTTTCCTTATCTCCTATCAATCTGATGCCATCTGCCACTGTCTCCTCCTTCACTGCTGTCTCACATGATAGGGTAGTCTTACTCCTTACCAAAGCTAACCTTATTACCCCCTTATCTGCTCGAGTGATTTCATTCCATCCTGCCTCCTCCAGCAGATTGTCCCCTCTGTCATCCCTACTCTTTCATTTATTTTCAATCTCTCCTTTTCTATTGATTCATTCCTTACTCCCTGCAAAAAAATATCTCTCTCCTCCATTCTCCAAAAAAATCTCATCTTTCCATGCCCACTAATGTTTTCCTTTATTTTTTCTGTCCTTTGTTGGCTTGAAAAGGCTTTCTACAATAGGTTCCTCCACTTTCGATCTTCTCACTCTTAACTCCATATAATCCAGTTTCTGATCTCATCAATCCACTGAAAATACTCTCTTCAGTTACTCAAGATCTCTTAGTTACCAAATCCAATCTCAATCCTCATTCTCCCTGACCTCTTTGATGCTGTTGATCACTCTCTCCTCCTTTTATATTTTCTTCACTTTAGGTTTTTGGGTTGCTACTCTCTCCTGCTTCTCCTACCTATCTGACTGCTCTTTCTCTGTCTCATATATTGGATCCTCCTGCAGATCATAGTCTCCCACAATAGTTATCTCTCAAGGTTCTGTCTTGGGCCCTTTTCTCCCTTTAGACTACTTCATTTGGTGATCTTATCAACTCCCATGCACTTAATTACCATATCTATGGCGATGATTCTGAGATCTACCCATCCTACCCCAACTTTTCTGCTGACTTTCAATATCATATCTCCAACGATCTTGTAGACATCTTGAACTGCTTGTCCAATAGACATCTAAAACCCCAATATATTCAAAATGGAACTCCATCTCATTACTACCTTCTGTCTCTCAAATTAGAAAGTAGATCCATTATTTCCAAAATCTCCACTTAAGGAGGAATCGCAGCTCAGACATCTCATTTCTCATCTAGATGGATGACTTTAGGACTTTTCTGACTTCTCCACATGTCATCCTTGGTAGTTACCTTCCCATTACCCCCCACAACTTCTGCCCTTTTAAGCATCCTTTTGTATGTTGTCTTCTTCAATAGATATATAAGTTCCTTGAGAACAAGAGCTGACTGTTCCCTTTTCTTTCTTTCTTTCTTTCTTTCTTTCTTTCTTTCTTTCTTTCTTTCTTTCTTTCTTTCTTTCTTTCTTTCTTTCTTTCTTCCTTTCTTCCTTCCTTTCTTTCTTCCTTTCTTTCTTTCTTTCCTTCCTTTCATTTTCTTTCTTTTTTCTCTTTTCTTCCTTCCTTCCTTCCTTTCTCTTTCTTTTCTTTCTTTCATTTTCTTTTTTTTCTTTTCTTTTCTTCTGTATTTGCATTCCCAGTATTTAGCACAATGCCTTGCCAAATATTAGATGCGTAAAAAATGTTTATTGATTATTATTGGTGATTCTACCTAGTTCAAGTCTCTCTCCATTTCAATCCATCCCTCCAGCCACCAAAGTGATTTCCCTAAAGCATAGGTCTAACCATGTCACACACACCCCAACCTCCAAACTCAATGTATTCTACCATTTCCCTATTGCCTCCAGGATCAAAAATTCTCTGCCTTTCGAAAACCTTTATAACCTGGCCTCTTCCTACATTTCTTACATCTTACTCTCTGACACATGCCCTTGAATCAAATGATAATGACTTTCTTGCTATTCCACAAACCAAATATTTTATCTCTGAGTACCTGGCATTCTCAGGCTCTCCCTTATGTCTGGGATACATCTTTTCTTCACATTCCCCTGACTTCCTTCTTCCTTTAAGTTCCAACTAAAATTTCATCTTGTACAGGAAACTTTTTTCAACTCTTCTTCATCCTAGTGTCTTCCCTCTTTCACTTATTTCCTATTGATCTTGTGTATAACTTGTTTGTATATATTTGTTTGCTTATTGTGTCCTCTGTTAGAATGTAAGATCCTTGAGAAAAATGACTATCTTTTGCCTCTTTTAGTATTCCCAGTGCTTAGTACAATGCCTGGTATATGATGTGGACTTAATAAATTATCCACTAACTCACATAAGCTTTTGGCCTTAGAAGAGCTACAATTCAAATCAATTCAATCTAATTCAGTTTCTAGGGCATCTAGGTGGGGTAGTAGATAGAGTACCAAGTCTAGAATCAGGAAGACCTAAATTCAAATCTGGCCTCAGACACTTATTAGCTGTGGAATCCTAGGCAAGCCACTTAACCCTAGTTGCCTCAGTTTCCTCATCTGTAAAATGAACAGCAAAAGGAATTGGCAAATCACTCTAGTATCTTTGCCCAAAAAAATCCCAAATGGGGTCTCAAATTGAACAACAGCAAATTCAGTTTCTAAGGCATCAAGGGCAGAGTGGATAGAAAGTTGACCTCAGAATCAAGAAGATCTGAGGTCGTATCTTACCTCGAATTCCTATTGCTAATGTGATCCTGTGCAAATCAATCATCCTTTCAACACTATAGGGAACTTCAAAACTATATATAGCAGAAAGGGGGAATCAACCTGCATTAGTAGAGCTAGTTTCCTTATCTGGGTGCTCTGTGTACCCATGAAATCATGGGTCCAGCCCCTATCCCTATCTTAACTCCTCTTCTATATAACAGCCCAGTCTTTATTGACTGCAGTGATAAGTATTAGTTCTGCATAGCACTGTAATGTTAAGCATCCTTGGATTTGATCTTCTGGGCCACCATGTCTCTGATAGTGGAAGGGTACTCCCACTCAACACCAGAGGCAACATATTCTTTCCACAATTGAGTTATCTATGACAGATTTAAAAGATATACCTTCAGAGTGAAAATCTAAGGGATTGGTCTCCCTAGGAAGATGAAGCTAATCAATCCTTTCCCTTCACCCATTGCCTCTCCCTCTTCAAATTCCTAAAAGGGAATTTTTCTGAGCAGTTATGTGAAACCTAAAGATGTCAACTTTATTCTTCCCAGGAAGCAATGAATAATAACTTTGGCTCCCTACTTCCCTGAGATATTTTGGCTGGCAGTGATTCAGAGAGGAATTACTCAGATCCACCTTCGTCTCATTTTCATATTATCTCTTGATACCAGGGTACAGCTAACTCTCTTTTTCTATCTAAAATTATTATACATTTTTATAGATCTTTTGTTTTTTCATTTCTTTCATTACACAGACACATTCCTTGTAACAAAGGATGTACTGGTAAATGTTTAACAACTGGATTTCTAAAAGGGAACATTCCACAGTATACACTTTTCAGTTTAATTCTGCTTTATTAATATTTTCTGCATCACTCAAGTCTAGATTTAATCAACAAAACAATAAATGAAACTTTGATTTGTAGCTTTCTGATTTTCAAAGCATAAATATTCATAATGAAAATTTAACAGTGGGGAGTTGGTTGGAGCTGGCTTTAGCACAGCCCTGCTTGTAACATAAACAAGAGAAAAATAAAAGTAATTCAACAAAACTGACCAGCACAACAAATGAATCTGGAAGTAGGTGCTATGTTCCACAACCATACTCCTCCACCTCTTCAAGGAAGGGAAACGGGTATCTTTTCTCATAAACTTGATCATTATAGTTATACAGCATTCCATTTCATTTTTTATCTTCTCTTTATTTATAACGAGAAGTTATAAATAAGTCACTGTGAATAGTTTTCCTGATTCTACTTTATTCTAGATTAGTTTTGTTTCTCTGAATTTTTTAAATTCATAATTACTTATTGTACAGTCATATTCTATGACATTCATATGCCACAGTTGGTTTAAGCATTTTATTAAGCAATGGGCAACTATTTTTCTCCAGTTCTGTTACCATGTGAAGTACTGTTATTAATGTTTTGGTGTATGAGACCTTTCCTCCTTCCTTTGAGTTTCTTGGAGTACATCCCTAGAAGTGGGATTTCTGGGTTAAAAGTATTTTAAAAATCTGGAATTTTAGTCACTTTTAATATCCAAATTCCAAATTGCTTATCAGAGAATCATTGGGCCAATTTACAAGACTTTACCAGTAGTGTATTAGTGTTTCCACTTTCCCACATGTTTTATTTTGTCATCTTTGCCAATTTGCTAAAATTGGAGTGAAACACTAAGGTCTTTCATTTGTATTTCTATTATCATTAGTGATTTGGAACAATCTTCATGTAGTTATTAATAGTTTGCAATTTTTCTTTTGAGAACTGTTTTGTTTTTATACTTTCTTTTGTCCTTCTCCCCTCTCTATGTTCTTTGCTTTCTTTCTTTTCTTCTTTGCTTCCTCCTTCCAGTTTTTTCTTTCTTTCTTTCTTCCCTTCCCTCACTGGTGAACTTTTAAGGCCTAGCTCAAATGTTATCTCCTCCATTAAATCTTGTCCAATTTTTCCAACTGGAATACGTTGCCCCTTCTTTTGAATGTCTACTATAGAATTTAGGCACTCAATAAAAGCTTGTGGAATTTATTGAATCATTAGTGCCTCCTTTATGGCTCATCCCAGCTATTTTAGCAATTTGGGTGTATCTCATCTCCCTTTGGGACCTGTAAGTTCCAGAAAGCAATAATCTCAATCCATTTTATATCATGTTCAGAAGAAAGCACAAAGCTATGAACACCATAGGCACTCAATAAATATGTGTTGAAGTGAATAGAATTTATATACCAGATCTGTATAGTTCCATGATCATTGTCCAACAGCCAAGGTACAAAAAGAAATGAACAGTTTTTAAGTGGTAAATGAATGGACTTCACATAAGAGTGTCTTCTTATGACTCCTCAGCCTTTTCCAAAAAAAAGGGGAAAAAAAGATTCATCCTTCCCACACTCCACATCCACTCAGGAACATAATAAGAGCTAAGGAAAGAAATACCAACTAAAAGGGCACCCTAATTTGAAGTTCTTTTTACTTAATCTCATCAATCAATCAAAAATAATTTAATAAGTACCTACTATGTGCTCAGCTGGGAAGAACTGTGCCTAAACCAATGTTGGGATACATATTCTAAAGGAGACTGCAATGAATAGTGTTTACTCAAGGACATACTCCCATTTTCATATCTCCTATTAATGATTGTTTCACCCAAAATGACACAATCACAAGAATTAACAGCTCTTTGGCAAGACTGAAATAGAGGTAGGGGTGGCAACAGCCTGCAGTTTAGGTAAGAAACAGTCACTTATCTCACATTTAACATGGAACACTCTTCTTTTTCTACATCAAAGTCTTTCTATTCCCTCCAACTTCTGCCATCATACTGGAGGACTTCAACATACTTATCAATATTCCCTTAAACATCCTCGCCAACCATGTTCTTAACTTACTCATTTCCCTTGACCTCTTCCTCCACCCCATCTAAACCACACATACCCCTGTTTGGAAACTCAGAAATGATCTTATCTGATCAAAATCTATCGTCATTCCAGATTTCCTTCTGCCTTGTTACTCCAAACTCTTATCCTTATTGCAAACTCCCAGGTCCTTGATCTGTCAGTTCTTTCCTGGGCTATCACCCTTGCATGGGTGACACTTTCCTGCCTACTCATCTTGACTCCAAGTGAGCCAGTTCTACTCTATACTGTCTTACCCCCTTATCCTATCTTTGATCTTGCCCTGCCAAGGCTCAGTGTTGGGATCACTTCCATCATTCACTGCTGCCTTTGTTCCATCTCACACACTGCTGGAAAAAGATAAGAGAAAATCACAA
Source organism: Myrmecobius fasciatus (assembly GCA_023553655.1). Lineage (NCBI taxonomy): Eukaryota > Metazoa > Chordata > Mammalia > Dasyuromorphia > Myrmecobiidae > Myrmecobius > Myrmecobius fasciatus. Next base: position 154,704 of record JAJPUD010001074.1, on the reverse strand, counting down.
AACCATTCTGACTGTGACCTGTGGAAATGTGTCACATAACCTTAAGCAGTCCTTCTTCATCTCCCCAATCCATTCCCTGTCAAACTGAACACAACAGTTTTTCCCAAATTTCCCATCCTTCCTCAGACTTCACATGGCTTCCCCTCTCTTTACCCCCTCAGTTGAGAATCTTGTCTCAGATTTACTCAAAAAATTGAGTCTTTTCACTGTCAGCTCTCTTCCTTATGAACCCACATCACTCAGATGCCTTTCCCCATAATCTCTTCCTGTCCCCATTTCATGTGAAGAGGTGGTCATTTTCTTTGCCAAGGCAAACTCCAGACATGCACAAGTGATCCCATTCCATCTCATCACTCTCTCACTAACCTTCAATTTCTCTCTTCCTATTGGCTGCTTCCCTAGTGGCCACAAACATGCCCATTTTCCCTCCATTCTCAAAAAAATTTTCACTGGATCCTTCCATTCTCATTGGTTATCCTCCCAAATCTCCCTTTCTTTTTTGGCTGTCTACATTTGATGCCTCTGCTTTCCACTTAAATTCTTTGACCTTATTACTTCACTGAAACTCTCTCTGAAATTACTAATAGTCTCTTGACAATGGCCTTGTCTCAATCTTCATTCTTTTTGACCTCTCTATAATCTTTGACACTGTTGATCAACCTCTTCTTGATACTTTCCTCTCTAGGTTTCTGTGCTACTACTACTACTACTCTATCTTCAGTTTCCTTTGCTGCATCTTCATTCACATTATTTCCACTAATGGTGTTTTTTTCCTCAGACTTCTCCTTCCTCTATGCCAAAGCTTCATAAGCTTTTCCCACTCGACTCCTTTTCACTTCAGAAATTTTTACATGACCCCAAATATATAAGGTATATAAAATAGGTATACAAATCAGACATTTACTGATAATAAATCATAATTTTGTGACCCTCCTACATTCAATTATGGGACTCCACACAGGATCACGATCCATAGTTTAAGGCTGCTTTGCTCTATGCTATTGCTTTTGATCTCATCCAGACTGAATAGATTCAATTATCATCTCTTTGCAAATGATTCTCAGATCTATTTGTCCAGCCCTAACTTTCTCCTAAGCTCACCCTCACATCTCCAAGTTTTTTGGACATCTTGAACTGGATGTTCTGTAGATATGTTAAATCAACATGTCCAAAACTAAACTCATCTTCCACCTCCCCCCCCCAACCCTTCCATCTTTCAAATTTCTCTATTATTTTCAGTGGTCATCACTATTTTCCTAGTCACCCAGGTTTGCAATCAAAAGATGTCATCCCCAATTTCTCAATGTCTGTCATCTCCTCCACCCCCAAATCCATTTTGTTGCCATATGCTATCAATTCCACCTTCCTAGCATCTCCAATATATGCTCCCTTCTCTCTTCTGTCCTTGTCACCATCCTGGTAAAAACCCTTATCATCTTATACCTAGACTATTGCAATAGTCTGATAGTTTCCTGCTAGCTAGTCTCTCCCCACTTCAGCCCATCCAATTGATCTGAAGATACAAGTACAACTATGTCATTCCCTGTTATTTAATAAAAACTAGTGTTTCCGTATCATCTCTGAAATTAATATAGAATCCTTTGTTTGCTATTCAAATCACTTCACAATCTGGCCCTCTCCTACCTTTGCAATCTTCTTAAGTCTTACTTCCACAACACTTTACAATCTAGTGGCACTAGCCCCCTTTCTGTTCCTCACACAAGACGCTCCATCTCCAGACTCAGTACATTTTCAGTGGCTGTCTTCCCCACACTTGGAATTTTCTCCCTTCTCATCACTGCCTGGCTTCCTTGACTTCCTTCAGGTCCCAGCTAAAATTTCATCTTGTAGAAGAAAATTTTCCTGATTCCCCTTAATGCTAGTGCTTTCTCTGTTGATTATCTCCAATTTATCTTGCATGCATCTTATTTGTACATGCAGCTATATATACATATATTCATATGTATTATATATATTTGCATATTGACTCCATTAGACTCTGAGCTCCTTGAAAGCAGGGACTGTTTTTTTTGTTTTGTTTCACTTTCTATGTCTAAGGCTTTGGCATATGGCAGGCACTTCAATACATGTTTCTGACCCTCACCAAATTAGTTAACTAAGCACAAATAATTCTTTCCTGGAGGAAAGGTCATGAATTTGGTTTCTTTTTCTCAATAATTTTTTTGTTAAAGATATTCACTTGTACTTTTCAATATTAAATAAAATTCCATTTTAATTGTAAAGTACATCTCACCTTAATCACATGAATAAAGATTATAGAGATCAAAAAGAGAATCAGGAAGGGGAAAAGAGGATATTTTTTTTTTTAATTCTTTCCATCAAACTGTCTGAGATTCCCAATAACTGGAAGCTGACTGTTTTAATCCACAAAAGAAAAGATTTGTGCAACAAATCTGAGATTGGGAGCAAAAACAGGAAGATCCAGAGAGAACTTATGACAGTTTTTCAGAAGCAGATGAACCACAAAACTGCTAAAAGGCTCAGCCCCAGGCAGTTTCCAGCAAAGACAATACATCTCAGCCTAGTTTGGCTGGGAAAAGCAGCTCCAGTGCTCCTAGTCTGTAAGAATTCTAAGGATCAGGATGTGAATGGAATGGGAGAAAGGGACTTAAGACACCTCCACCACACTAACCCCACTCTAGGTCAACATTGCTTTTCAATGTCACCCACAAATAATTCTCTGGAATGAGGGGAGGGGGATATTTGGAAATTAAGGTGATGGAAAAACAAAAGATAGTCATATAAATTTATATGTATATGTGTAAACATGCATATACATATATGTGTGCACATATATATATATATTAGATAGATTTAGATACAGATACATTACATTTTTAACTGAATGAAATAGGTCAATGATCTCCCAAATCATTTGGGGGTTGGGGTTGAAAGTTCATTATCTTTGTTTCACTATTATCACTCAGCTACTACAGCACATGCATTATTTTTTCCCCTGGAACAGGAAATAAAATTAACTATGCTCTGTGGAATTTATTTCTTCTAAATTTCAGCCCCTTTCCTCCCCCCTTGAGATAACTGGAAACACCCTGTGATGTTGAGAAATCAAGGGTGGAGAGACCTAGCTCTTAGCTTGCCCATACAAAGCAGCTTCTAATAGCCCATGTTCTTTCTTTCTTGTCCCTGAATTCTATCTTCTCCTTAAACCAAAGGATAACAGGAACAGCAATCACCACCCCCTCCACTATAATGCTATAATTGTTCTAAATTAAAAGCTGAATTTTCTTTTAACCTCACAATTACAAATTGGGCATCTATTGTTGCCTTGGGGTTTTTAAGTCACTGTCTGCCCCCTTCTGGTAGATATGGAATTCTCAGGATGCCTAACAGACTTCCTTTGACCACTCAGTAACTACAGAACTTGTGAATATGCCCAACTCCTTTGGTCTCTGGAAACCCCCCCAAGTACTCTTGCCTGACATGGAATTTAGGAGAAGGAAAAACACCCTACATCATTCCCTTGCAAACTGGACCTCTCTAGGCCGCCTTAAGGAGGAACTTGGGTAATTAGGCAGTGAACTGAAGTATAGTGAAGCAAATTCAGGTTTGCTTGGTTTTTAAGTCACCTTTCTTTTTCTGAAAGATCTAACTTTTCCAGTTCTTCACTTTCCTTTGTCTGAGTAAACATAAATTCATTTGTAATAGAGAGAAAGCTGGTCAGCATCAAAGGTTTGCTTCCCCTGGAACTCCAGAAACAATGGAAAATAATGCAGAAAACCATGATTCCAAAGGACCAATAATTAAAAATATTACCTATCTTCTGACAGAGAGGCTATGGTCTAAATATCCAGAATGAGATGTATTTTTGGATGTGGCTGTTATAAGAATTTATTTTTGTGTTTGACTATGCATATTTGTTACAATTTTGTTTATTTTTTCTTTTTCAGTTTTTTTTTGGGGGGGAGGAGATAAGGGACCTTTGGAAGAGATAGGAAGGAAATAAAATAAATTCTTATTACTTGAAAAGAAATTTTAATTAAAACAACAATAGTGCAGGGTTTGCAGCCAAAGGATCTAGTTTCAAGTCTTTAGCTCAGCAACTAATAACTTCTGGCAAATTACCAGCCTTAATTTCTTCATCTGTAAAATGAGAGTTGGACAAGATTATCTATCCCAGGTTAATCTGGCACTATCTCAAATCTAAAAGTCCACAATGTCTATAGGGATAAGGGATCAGCCTATGCTGGTTCCAAGTTTCTCCCACAATAGAGGTCTGCTCAGTCTTGGATTTATCCTTGGGTTTTAATACTTATCAGACCCAGGTCAGGAATCCAATTCACCCCCCACGGCTAGGCAGAACTGGCAGACAAACCAATAAAACTGATAGGCCTTTGGAAAAGATCTCTCCAAATCCTAGCTCACAAGCAGATGAGAGATCCAGAGGCTATTCTCTCAGGTCTGCACCATAACCACCACAAACCCATGTCCAACTTCCCTTTGGGCTCTCTGTTCTAGGTCCTTTTTTGGTTGGGAAAGGGGGGAAGTTGTGGGATTATTCTCACAAACAAGTTCAGGAATGTTTCTTGAAATGGCAGGACACAAACAAAATTTCTTAGAGCACTCTGACTAGATTTTTTTGCCCTTATCCTGTTCTTTGTTGTTGTGAGTCATTTCAGTCAGATCCAAGTCTTCATCACCCCATTTCGGATTTTCTTGGTAATGATGCTGGAGTAGTTTGTCATTTTCTTCTCCAACTCATTTTATAGATGAGGAAATTGAGGCAAAAGTTGCTGAGTGACTTGCCCAGGATCACACAGCTAGTAAGTGTCCTGAGTTCAGATTTGATGAAGTCTAAGATGATGAAGTCTAATCTCTGAGCCACCTAGCTGCCCTATTCCATTCTACCTTGTATCATGCATGTAATCTTTTGGAGCTGTATTCTCCACTCCTAACCACCACCACCACCACCACCACCACCTCCATCTGCACATGGAGTACAAGCTATTTGAGGGCAGGAACTTTATTTTTCATTTTTGTACCTTCAGTGAAGTACACAGTATCTTAGACATCATGAGCATAACAAGAATAGGGACAATGGAGTCAACAGGGACTATGGTTCTTAGAGAAATTTCAGTCATTGGGATTAGAATTTTCTTTATCCCTAAGACAGCTGGGGAGAAAAGTTTGAACTTTCCAAAAACTTGGTGTTTGGGGTATTTTTTTTCTTTTGCTCCTCCCCTAAGAGCTGCTATTTTATTCCAAACAGAAAGAAGGTACAAGAAGGCAGCTTGCAAGCAGAGCAGGTTATACTCAAGAAACTTTGGAACTATCTCCCTGAAAAATACCCAGGTGGAGGGGGGGAGAACAACATAGTAGAGTCCCTTCGAAAGAGTTAAAAGGAATCAAAACCCAGGTAGTATTTACAAATTTTTCTTCCTGCACCTATAGACAGGCATATGCATGTGTCACAAAGGTCCCAGCCCAGGTCCCAGGCCCTGGCAAAAGCCAGGGCCTTCTACACACATAGCTCACATCCCAGACAGGGGAAAATATCAACACAAGCTGCATCTTTTCATGTGGGTGGGAGGCAGCTTGTGGTGTGCTGTGCTTCTTGAGGAAAGAACTGTATTTTTAAAACTGGCATGCCTTCTAGAATAGTGAAGACCAAGCAGTCCTTCTAGTAAGTGGGTCACAGAGTTTCCTCCTGCTATGGAAGATAAAAAGTCTGCTTACTCATTAGTTTGTCAGTAGTTTTGAAACTCTTCAAAAGAAAGAAACAGCCCTGAAACTTTGCTCAGATTGGAAACCCATTCTGCCCCCTCTACTTTAATCTGTCTTCTGAGACTTTTCCCATTCTTGTCAAGTTGTTCCTCACCTGGAAATCATCTTCCTCTCTCTTTTGTCATTCTGTGAGGCTACCATCTTGCTCCTTCATCTAAGAGTTCTCTTCACAGGTGTCTATCTGGTTTGTTCAAAATGATCATTCTAGGATTTAAGTAGTTACCTACTGGGCACTGGAGCACTTTATGGTATATAAGGTTCACTACTCAAGTACAGCCCAAGGCCTGCTACCCATTACCTTGTTTTATCTGGGGGAGGGAGTACCAAATAGAGAGGGCAAGTTTCAGAAACTCTTTCTAGAAAGAAACTCAAATATACATTTTTTCTTAGTCCCAAGAGGAGAAGGATAATGCTTTTAGATTCTTGAGATGACACTGTTTGGGGGGAGGGGGAGGATTCACAGTTATGCAAGATGGAACGGAGGGATGGGCGTTTTTGCAGTGGGGTTTTTAGAACATACACATTAAAGAATATAGGTTCTAAGATAAAAGTTGGGAACCAAGATGGCAGAATAAAGGTGGAACTGGCCCAACCTCTCCCCAAACTGCTCCAAATTCTTTAATAATGACTCTAAGCAAATCTTAAGAGTATCAGAACACCCAGAAAAATGGAGCAGAACATTTTCTAGCCAAAAGCAACTTAGGTCACGAGATCTGTGACACCAGGGTGGGAGCTTGCAATCCCAGGCAGGCCCAGCCCCAGCCTGAACCCCTGGGTCAGCAGAAGGGCTGGATGGACTTCTCGGCCCAGGGACACCAGGGAGAACTGGGAAAGTCGGTGGAGAGGTAGGAGTCTGGTGAGCACTCCCAGTGCAGCCAGGTCAGTACAGTGTTGGTCCCAACCACAGCAGCTCCAGCATCAGCCAAGCAGGACTCTGTTGCTTTAGAACAGTAGATCTCACAGCTACAGTAGGGCAGAGACACCTAAAAGCTCCAGGGCAGAAAAGAGTGCTTGGAGTTGGATTCTTAGAATTTCTGAAAACTGCTACATAAAACCCCTGAAGCTTGGGACAGTGCACCCTCCACCCTGGGAACAGAGCCCTACTCTAACAAAGAATTAAAAGCAAATTTAGGAAAGTTAAAGTTAAAAGCCAGCTAGGAAAATGAGCAGACAACAAAAAATGCTTCTGACCAGTGAAAGTTATTATCGTGACAAGGAGGATCAAAACCTATATTTAGAAGACAACAAAGTCAAAGCTCCTACAGCCAAAGCTTCCAAGAAAATAAGAATTGGGATCAGGCCATGGAAGAGCTCAAAAGGGATTCTGAAAGTCAAGTAATCAAGGCAGAGGAAAAATTAGGGAAAGAATTGAGAGTGGTACAAAAGGAAATACAAATAGCCAATGAGGAGAATGTCTTAAAAAGCAAAATTGGCCAATTAGGAAAGGAGGTACAAAAACTCACTGAGGAAAATAATTCCTTTAAGAAAAAAATAGAATTGAGAAGTTGAAAGCTAATGAATTTATGAGAAATCAAGATATGATAAAGCAAAACCAAGATAAAGGTAAGTTAAATCTTAAGGATTGAAATAAGCTTCTTCTCTCCTACTACCTTCCAAGGATTCACCTCAGATTGGCTCCAAACTTTAGTGCCTCTTTCTTTTCTCAACTCTGAAGTAGTCTTCGTGATTTTGGGGGGGGAAAAGTGTTAAGTGAATGATGGGTCCCAAAAGTAATGAAGATGTTCCAAAACAATTCCCCAATCCCATCTTAAAACATTGAATGGAGTCCCAAGAAAGCTTAGGGACCCTAAACAGAGTGGCTCAGAACAATACTGAGATTCTATTGTTGGCCCATCTTAGAAAGCTGAAATCCTAAGGGCCTAGATATGCTTGATAAAAACTTCACTACTGCTTGTGGGGAAAGAGTGGAAGCAAATTCTCCAAATGATAAATGGTCAAATGATATGAACAGACATCTTTTAGTTGAAAAAATTAAAGCCTTTTCTAGTCATATGAAAAAAATGCTCTAAATCACTATTGATTAGAGAAATGCAAATTAAGACAACTCTGAGCTACCACTACAAACCTCTCAGATTGGCTAAGATGACAGAAAAAGATAATGATTAATATCGGAGGGAAAGTGGGAAAACTGGGACGCTGATACGTCGTTGGTGAAGTTGTGAACTGATTATTACATGATGATCAATTCTGATGGACATGGCTCTCTGCAATAAAGAATTGTCTCAAACCAGTTCCAGTTGTTCACTGAAGAAAACCATATACACCCAGAAAGAGGGACATGAAATATGGACCACAACGTAACATTTTCATGATCTCTATTGACATTTGCTTGCATTGTGTTGCCTTTCTCTGATTCTTTTTTTT
>JAJPUD010001074.1:129279-146156 GCA_023553655.1 Myrmecobius fasciatus | reverse complement strand
AAAAAAAAAGAAAAAAAAAAGAAGAAGTTGTGAACTGATCCAACTGTCTGGAGAGCAATTTGGAACTATACCCAAAGAGCTATCAAACTGTGCATACCCTTTGATCCAGTAGTGCCTCTACTGGGCCTATATCCCAAAGAGATCTTAAAGGAAGGAAAGGGACCCACATGTGCAAAAATGTTTGTGGCAGCCCTTTTTGTAGTGGCTAGAAAATGGAAACTGAATGGATGCCCATCAATTGGAGAATGGCTGAACAAATCATGGTATATGAATGTCATGGAATATTATTGTTCTGTAAGAAACGACCAGCAGGATGATTTCAGAGAGGCCTGGAGAGACTTGCATGAACTGATGCTAAGCGAAATGAGCAGAACCAGGAGATCATTATACATAGCAACAAGATTATGTGATGAACAACTGTGATGGACTTGGCTCTTTTTAACAATGAAGTGATTCCGGTCAATTCCAATAGATTTGGGTTTTTTTGTTTGTTTGTTTTGTTTGGCTGAAGCAATTGGGGTTAAGTGACTTGCCCAGGGCCACACAGCTAGGAAATGTTAAGTGTCTGAGATTAGATTTGAACTCAGGTCCTCCTGACTTCAGGGCTAGTGCTCTATCTACTGCACCACCTAGCTGCCCCTGTTCCAATAGAAAGTGATGGAGAGAGCCATCTGCACAAAGAGAGGATTATGGACACTGAAGATCACAACATAGTACTGTCACCTTTTTTTAATTGTTTGCTTGGTTTTTTTTTCCTTTCCCATTTTTCCCCTTTTTGATCTGATTTTTGAGCAGCACGATAATTGTGGAAATATGTATAGAGGAATTGCACATGTTTAATGTATACTGGATTACTTGTCATCTAGGGGAGGGGGATAGGGAGAGAGAGAAAAATTTGGAGCACAAGGTTTTGCAAGGGTGAATGTTGAAAACTATCTTTGCATGTATTTTGGAAATAAAAAGCTATTATTTAAAAATCATTATTGATTTTTTAAATTAAAAAAATGAAATGAAATCTAACCTATTTAAAGCTAAAAAAAAAAAGAAAAGAAAGAAAAGAGTAGGGGTGAGGGACAAGGGAAGAAGAGGATAGAGTAAGGAGCCCACAGCTATCACTGTCTTGACCATCATGTGCCCTCAGACCCCAATGGAAACAGAACCATGAAGACAGCTTCAGGCACTTTATTAGCTATATAACCTTGGGCCAGTCACAATTCCATCTCCTTTAGTTTCTTCATCTATAAAATGGGGAAGATTATAACCCTTACCTGCCAGGGTTGTTGAGAGATAAAATGAGATATTAGTAAAACACTTTTCTTAAAGTGGTCTATGAATGCAGAATTAGAAGAAAGGAATTAGAAGGGTTTGACACGTTTTGGTTTGCTAGCTCCCTGAGGTTAAGCCTAGTTTTGTCTTTTTTTTTGTAAATCCCTAAAGTTTAACATGGTTCGAAGCACACAGTATATACTTAATAAATGGCTGCTGATTTGTTAACTCAGTGAGCACCAAATAACATTACAAAAATGGAAATGATTATATGTTGTTAATAGAGAAGCAAAAACGTGCTGCTAATATGATAAGCATTCCTAAATCAATTATCTGTGTACAATGAGACTCACTTATTAAAACAAAGTTCCAAATAAATACAAAACTAAGAGAGTTTTAAGAAAGACATAGTACACAGTTAATTTCAGTCTGACTTAATTAAACAAGTTAATAACACTTAAAAAATATAAATTGACTTGAGGAAAGACCATCAACACCCATAACAACAATTTTATACAGAAATCTGAAGTACTTCATTTGCCATGAGACTCCTCTCCCCTTCTCAAAAAAAAAAAAAAAAAAAAAAAAGTCTAAAAACTTCCTTAACTAGGACTTATTTGACTTCTAAGAGAAATGTTGGTTTAGAATACAAACTCATTTCTAAGATACTAGGAGAGAAGGATGGAAGAATAGAATTGCCTTATAAAATATTAAGAAATTTAAACAGTTTAAAGAAAGATTAGCAAGGAGCTCCAATTAAGCCAAGTTTTCCTACCGGTACTTAAGCATGAAACAGAGAGTAATAAACAGTTGAAAGATGGGGAAAAAATCAACAATGATTATACACCCATCAAAGACAATGAAGCTACTACATTTGGATAATAACATTACAGTCCCTGATATGATATATATGGAAGTATAAATAACATCTAAGAGGGTTAAGAGTGGACAAATACCTGAACAAAGCCAAGTATACCAAGAAGAAAAGCAGGATGAAGGCAACATAATTTGAGTATTGAGGGACTAATTTTCCAGGTATCTAAAAGAGAAATACCAAAGGGTAGGAAATAATATTTTCTTATTGCTATCAAATAAAAAAAGGGTGGCCAAAGTTCCAATGATCTTGTGATGAGAACCATCTACATCCAGAGAGAGAACTATGGGAACTGAGTGTGGATCACAACATAACATTTTCTCTTCTTTTGTTGTTATTTGCATGGATTTTATTTTCTCATTTTTCTTTCTTTTTGATCAGATTTTTCTTATGCAGCAAGATAACTACATAAATATGTATGTCTATGTTCAATTTACATATATTTTTACCATGTTTAACATACACTGAATTACTTGTCATCTAGGGGAAAAGAGGGAGGGAAATGGAACACAAATTTCCAAAAAAGAAAGTTTTGCAAGGGTCAATGGTGAAAAAATATCCTTGCATATGTTTTGAAAATAAAAAGCTTCAATTAAAAAAAATTATTTTAAAAAGGTGGCCAAAAGCTTATTAACCACTCATGAGGATATTTTCCCATTTATATAAAATTTGATTGAGAATAACTTAAACACATATTGAGGGCAGCCTTTCGAAGTCTATGTGCAAACTTTGAAAACCATTATTACTTGGTGGACATCTTTAACATCGCTGTTAAATTCACTGAAATTCATTGGAAAAAAAAAGGTAAAGAGTAAGAAGATTCCATCGGGAAAAAAAGTTATTGTTTTTGCTTAAAAATAAGCATTTGTTTTGATAAAGCAAATCACATATTTAGAATTTCCTCCAACAAGATGTCTCCTATAAATATTTCCCACTTATACAAAACTCAGTGAAAGATAAAAAAAACTTACTGGTCATTAACATTATTAGATGTTAAAGAATAAAATGTATGCTCACCAAAGGTTTTTGCTACTATCCTGGAGGAGAACCAGAAAAGTTCAAGAAAGATTTCCCATAGATGATGAGGTCTTCCAGATACTCGTCTGGTTAGACATGCTAAATGTAACAAATTCCAGAACAGGACAAAATCTCATAAATGAGGATTCATACAGGAAAAGCCAAATGATTTAACAATGCCTATTTTTCAGCAACTGAATGAGCTCGCTCTATCTATCTATCTATCTATCTATCTATCTATCTATCTATCTATCTATCTATCTATCTATCTAAATATATAGACTATGAATTGCCCCAGAACAGGGAGAAGAGGAAGAGAAGGAGAACATAGCTGGATAGACTTTGGAAAATTAAGTTACTTAATGACTCCAAGCTTTTCCAGGAAAGAAAGACCAAGCATTTTATATTCCATCAGTACTGTATTTATTTGTGAATTACAAAGCACAGAATTTTCAAGAAATGGAAACTGAGGAACCACCCAAATGGTGATGTAGGAGTGTCTGGTAAAAGTAAGTGGGTTGCAATACCCTACAAACAAGGAAATATGACGAGGAAGGGGTGTCACTGACAAAAAATACAAATGAAAAATAACAGGATATTCAAATGGTGAAAACAAGACTTGGATAGCGCATAGGTTTCATTGGCAACTCTTTTGCCAAGGAAAAACAAGGAAGGTTTCCAGAATATTAGGTAGATGCCCTGTGGCCAACTTTAGGGAAAACATGTACAAGTTACATAGGATGGACAAGCATGGATAGGTTACAATCTGCATCCTTCATCAATGAAACCATAATTCCAACTAAGTACTTGATTATATGAATGAGTATATGATGAAACTAAAAATGTTTATTTTCCCTCTTTTACTGCTTTCTCTGGTTTGAGTCTTAGGCATGGCTTATGTCTTCTCCCTTTCTCCCCCTCTCCCTCATACAAAGCCTGGCATGATTTCTCAAATGAGAGACAAAATTTATTTCTAAGTAATGTCTAGATGAAGTATTAATTCAACCAAACTCATTCTAGAGGAAAAGATGACAGTAGGGGTTGAAGTATTATTCAAAAAATCTTAAACCATCCATGTAAGTCAGAAGAGTGCAGGGACTTTCTCTTTGCTTCTCTTTTAAGTGAAAGCCTGGGATGTAAGACCCATGGTGCTCCATCAGGCCGTAGGCAATGATTTCTTGGTCCTTTCAGCTCTATCGTAATTCTCCTCAGGACAGGGGCTAAGTGAGAATTTCCTGGGGTCCTTCAGTCAACCAACCCCTAATTTCCCAACTCAAGTCCCTTTACTTCATCATCTGTTAATTATCTGTAAAAACATAGGTCCTTAAACAAGCCTAAAATATGTCTTGAGAATCATCCAATGAATTATTTCAATCACCCCAACCTATTCCATATTCATGAGTATGCAAATTTTAAAAGCAAGAATTTTTCACTGTGCCCAAAGAATGAACACTGAGGGGGCTCTGTATAATCAGGGTAAGGGAAAGACTGCCCAAAATAAAAGTTCTCCTAGAAAGCTGGTATATAATATAGCAAAGTTAGCAAGGGCTGTCCAGGACACTACCTCCTTAGGAATGTGTACAGGAGCTGACCAGGATAGTAAATATATATTGTTTGAAAGGAATTGGAATGTTTAGCCCAGGAAAGAGATCAGCAAGCTGTCTTCAAGTATTTGACAGGCTGTCCTAGATTTGGTCTGCTTTGCCAGGGGGCAGAAATAAGAGCAATGGATTCAAACTGCAAAAGCACATTTCAGCTTAATATGGAGAAACTCCCTATTAATTAGTACTGTCCAAAAGAAGAATAGGTTGCCCCCAAAGATAATGGACTCTCTTTGAGGTCTTCAAATGGAGATTTTGTCAAAGATGTTGTACAGATGACATTCCTGTTAGATATGAGCTGATCCAAGATCATTCTTCTAACTATGACTAAGATTAAATGGTTCATAAAGAACTGGACAAATCTCCAAGAGAGCCCAGAATATTTCTAACAAAATTCTTTATGTTTTCAGCTGCCTCTTCCTTTAGGAACAAACATTTTCCCTGAGGATAGGGACTGGAGGACTTTTTCTATTTGTTTCTAGCTCCAGGCCTGACTAGTATTTGTGAAAAATAAGTCATTTGAATCCCTACTCCTATTCCAATACTGACTGGAATAGGAGTAGGGGTTCAACTGTGAACTGCAGATTCTATGTTCATTTGCTAAATTATAGGAAGTTAACTAGAGGTTCTCCAGCCTTGTTTTTCCTTGTCATGGTGACCAAGCCCAATAGGGTAGTGATGACTGAAATACATGCAAAGCCCCCCAATTTATTTTTGTACCTCTGGACCATTCTTTCTTGCCCAACATGAACAGATGACCATCTTATGACCACTTAGTTCCCCATGTTTCATCCAATCTGTGATAGTTTGTACCATCTTCTAACCTAAGGAGAAACTCATTCATCTTCTATGGAGATAGTTCTTGTTTCACCGAATTCATGATCCTGTGGATATATTATTTTGCTTATTTTAGCTTATGCATCAATGGAATTATTCTGTATTTATATCTTGCTCTATAAAAATAGAGCATTGGAGGGAGGCATCTCACATTGAGAGATAAATCTGAAGTCCACTTCATTAGATGAAACTACAGATTCTTGAATAAAATCATTTATTTAATATTTAATAAAGCCATTAGCTCAAAGGTCTGCCTCCGTCTCTTATTGTACGAGAGACAATTTTAATCCCTATATATTTGCCCTGTCCTACTCCAAGAGGTTATATGTGCTCTGAATTGTTTCACACATTAAGTTTAGTTACTGTTGTGCCTTTCTTCTATCATCTGGCAACTAACTAGGAAACACTGACTACAATACACATTAGTTTTATTGGTGTCATTCAACCAACCAATTAATAAGTACTATGTAGTCTAGTTCCTGAAATGTTAAAAAAGAATTACATTTTAATTTTGGAAGAGGTGAAATCTGTAGACAATGTCTTCATGTTTCCTAATCACAGAAATACAGAAAAGGTTAAATGCATACTTGTTGAATTGAACTGATACCTAGATTCCAGACCTTTAACAGTTGCCCGCAAAGTGAGATTTCTTAAAGTTGAGTACTTCAGTCTCTAAGATTTCAAACTTTCTCATTGTCTTCTCAAATTCTTTTAAGGTTAGGGGACCAGATGAAGTTCCATCAGTACTTCTTCTTTTAATAATTCCCAATAGTAGCCAGAGAGACTACGTCAAATACCAAACACAAAAATCTTGTCTCATGACAAGATTCCTTAAATTGACAGTGGCCTACATGTCACTCTCTGAAGAAACCTTAGTTCAAAGGTCCATGGAACGAAATAGAGAGTTAAAATCAGCCAGACTGAAAGAATATTAAGAAATAATCAAGATATCAAAAGTAACTTTAGTAGCATTAGACTAATACATAATCATTTTATTCTTACTAGCAGAGCTACCGTCTATGTAACTAAATAAGAAGTAGGTTATAATCCACTAAAATAGCAAAGTACAAAAAGGAGATTAAATAAGAGAGAAGGGGGTGGGGGGGTTGGAGAAGGAAAACAAATCAAATATTTGCTTTTCAAATGTCTTAAGGAAATTTAAACATATACAAATGAGCACAATGTAGGTAGAAAATCTCTGATTAAAATTATTTTCATTTTACCCCACACCCCAAATTTGATGAACCATATCTTTTTAAAAGGAGGAAACTAGTTCTCTTTAATATAATTTGTGCCACTTTGCTGGTGATTAAGTGGTACCTCCATTCCTTGACATTTTAAAATAACTAGTTAAATCATCGAACCCAGAAGATACTTAAAAAAAAAAAAGTGTTCAGCAATGTTAATGCTTAAAACAAATTTATTCTACAAATAAATCATGTGTAAATTTTTGCCCAGCAGTTGTTTTAAAAATAGAATAAGCAAAATGAGCAAATGAAATGATTGCTACAAATCTTTAGGCTTTGTTTTTCACACTTCTGAATATATGGTGATAAAATATTTCCACATTAAGGAAGATCCTGACCCTACTTTTGATATCAACCAACAAATATTTATTGAGTCTATGTGCAAAATGCTGGAAGAATAAATTTACTCTTATTAAATTAAAAAGTTAATCTTTATTATCCTTGAGTCCCTTTATCCTCAACCTTTGGCAGGTCTACCTATCTAAACAAGAAATCATTAAAATTACTCTCTCATAAAGTTCTACAGAAAATTAAGAATAATCTAATATGCTACCTTGCACATAATAGTACTCAATAAATTTGTTGGTCAATACCAAAAGTAGGGTCAGATCTTCCATAATATCTACAGGAAGCTTATAGAATACTTGAGGAAAAAGACTGCATAATGCTCCATTAAGGGTAGGAACAATAACTTATCTTTGTATTTTATCTATCTTCCCCAGTATTAAAAACACAAAACCAAAAGCCTTCGTGGGATGTGTAGCTAGAGCTCTCTTTGCTTTCTCATCCAAATTACTAGAAAAAACTATCTAGACTAAGACTTTCTATTTCCTTTTCTAATTTTCTTCTCAAACCTTAGCATTTCAAGTTCATCATATAATCCAATTATTAAGCCATTACTAATGAATGATCTCTTGTCAATTTTTTTTAAACCTCTTCATTATGTGACTGCTATTTAGATTTTCTCTTAAATTGTCTTCCCTCTCTGGGTTTTCATAATACTATTCATTCCTGGCCAAACCATTCATCATCCACACATTGTCTGTAAGTGTTGAGTACTCCTCCAGATCCTGTTCTGATTCTTCTTATCTTTAAACTCTTTTGATAGCTCCCATAGATTTCAGTTCTATGTATCTAGCCCCATCTTTTCTCCAAGTTTCATTTCCACATTACCAACTGCTTAATTATCTCAAATATGCCCAAAACAGAATGCAAGATCTTTCCCTCAAACCTTCCTCTTTCAAATCTCCCCATTTTTGCTGAAGACATTAACAATCTAATCTCACTAGTCTTGCCTAGACAAGCATCTCTCTTGTTCCAGGTCATTTTCTACATACCTGCCAAAGTGATTTTCCTTAACCTTAGATCTTGCCTCACTTCCTTTACCTGGTTATCTTCAATGACTCCCCCTCCCCACCCCAGATAAAAAAAACTCCTACTTAGCTTTTAAAACCCTCACAATCTGGCTCTAACCCATGTTTCAGTTTCAATTTTTATCACGAATTCTAAAATTCATCCAAACTAGGATCTCTTTGTTCTTCCTACATGAGACTCCTGCTCCTATCTCTGTGCCACTGCATCTTTGAAATGCAACATTACACATTCCCCTAGGAGCAACTAGGTGGTACACCCACCGATGGAGGACCAGGCCTGAAGTCAGTAAGACCAGAGTTCAAATGTAACCTAAGGTACTTAGCTGTGTGACACCAGGCAAGTTATTTAACCCTATTTGCCTATTTTTTCATCTGTAAAAATGAATTGGGAAAGAAAATGGCTAACCACTCTAGTATATTTGCTAAGAAAATCCCAAATGGAGGCTGCTAGGTGGCGCTGTAGATAGAGCACCAGCCCTGAAGTCAAGAGGATCTGAGTTCAAATCTCACCTAAGACACTTAACATTTTCTAGCTGTGTGACCCTGGGCAAGTCATGTTATCCCAATTGTCTCAGCAAAAAAAAAAAAAAAAAAAAAGAAAAGAAAAGAAAAGAAAAAAGAAAACCCCAAATGGGGTTACAAAATGTCATCACAACTGACCACCACCACAGAAACTAACTCCCCTCCTCACATATTTCAGTCTATCATTTTCTTTATTACACAGCTCAAGCATCTCCTACATGAACCCTTTTCTGATTTCCTCAATTGCTAGTACCCTCCTTATCTTGTATTTATTTTCCTTATATTTTTTAATACTTACATATGTGCTTATCTGTTGTGTTAGCATGAAGACTCCAGAACAGCAATGTTTCATTCTTCTCTCTCATCTAGCAGTGTCTGGAACACTGTAGGCACTTACTTATTAATAAATACTTCCCTTCATTGATTTCTCCCTGCACCCAGCAAAAGGCTTTGCAATACCAACTGCCAAACAACAGAAATTTAAAAATAGCAGTAAAAGACAGAAAATGCTCAGTGTTTCATTGCTAATTGAATACTACAACCTGGAATGCTCTGAGTTTAGAAGAGTTATCACTCTCTGAGAGAGGTGAAGGATCTGGGGCTTGAAGGAAAAAATAAGATCCAAAAATTTGGACAAGAGGGAAGTTTTTAGGCTGGAGATCTATTTATTCACTGCTATTAGAATCATGTTTGACACTTAAGCAGTAAAGTATTCCTTTTCCTGGCTTCTCTAGTCAAAGAAGTAACTAAAGATATCAAAATAATGAGATAGAGTTAGGAAGGAGTCAAATATCATCTAGTCTATTTTAATGCTATGTTTCTATAATTATCTAAGTTCTAAAATGTCTAAAGGTGAATTTAGCCCATTCAAAAGCAATCTGTATTTTTTTTCCACATGTCATCACATTTTAAAGTAGGGTGTAATTCTAGCAAAGAAATGAATTGCAACCAATTTCTGGAGGTGGAATATAATTTAAAACTCCAATCAGTACATAAGAAAATTATTAGAAATACTCCCTTCAAAGTTAAAAATCTTTCATAGACTAACGCCAAAGTAATCAATCTATTAAGACTGATTGAGAAAAACCCATTAGTGTATTCAGGGGTGAAAAAAGTAAGAAGAACCTTAAGAAATCATTTTAAGGGGCAGCTAGGTGGTACAGTGGATAGAGCACCAGCGCTGAAGTCAGGAGGCCCTGGGTTCAAATCTGGTCTCAGACACTTAATACTTCCTAGCTGTGTGACCCTGGGCAAGTCACTTAACACCAATTGCCTCAGGGGGGAAAAAAGTCATTTTAATCCAAGGAATTCTTAATCTTATTCTGTCACAGACTCTTTTGGTACTCTGATGAAGCCTATGGATATCTTTCCAGAATGCTTCTGAGTGCATAAAATTAAGCACATAGGATTACCAATTAACTAAGCCACGTTGAAAATCATAAAAACATTTTTAAAAACAAATTTGTGATATGGTAAAATATTGCTTCTTTATGAACATATAAAATAATGGCAAAAACTTTAATTATAAGCAACAAATTTCATTTGCAAAGGATAAGAACTGAAGGTTATTATTGCTTGGATAAAACAAAGGATCATTAAATTAATGCAATAATCTTTGACATACATGGAATATTATTGTTCTGTAAGAAATGACCAGCAAGATGATTCAGAGAGGCCTGGAGAAACTTGCATGAAGATGCTGAGCAAAATCAGCAGAACCAGGAAAACATTATACATAACAACAAAAATTATATGATGATCAATTCTGATAGAAATGGCTCTTTTCAACAGTGAGATATTTCAAACCAGTTCCAGTTGTTCAGTGATGAAGAAAGATATATACACCCAGGGAGAGGCCTGTGGGATCTGAGTCTGGACCACAACATAGTCTCTCTATTGATGTTTACTTGCATTATGTTTTCCTTCTCAGGTTTGTTTTTCTTTTTTTCTTGTACAGCAAGATAACTGTATAAATATGTATATTTACATCTGTCAAAATCTGTCAAATATTTTAACATAATTAACATGTATTAGACTTCCCGCCATCTGGGGGAGGGGGTGGAGGGTACAAGGGAAAAATTTGTAACAAAACTTTACAAGAGTCAATGATGAAAAATTACCTATGCATATGTTTTGCAAATAAAAAGCTTTAATAAAAAAAACAATCTTTGACATAAAATGCATGTCATATTGAATATCCAAATCAACTTTAGTTTTGTTTTAATGGTTACAACTGTAGAAAATCTCAATTCACAAAGATTTGTTGCCATGAAGGGGATTAAAAGTTGCACACGCTTTCAAAATTCTCCAAAGCCTTTTGACAAACTCCAATTAGCGTCAATTTTCACTCCTAAGATCAATGAGTTCATCTTTGGTTAGGTCTATAATTTTGACAGCTTACATCAAAAAGAAAAAGATTGTTAATCCATAGTCCAACATTATATCATCAAGATAAAAATACCTTCAGAAAAGTTCTGAAGTTTTTCCAGGTAGTTGTGGATTTATCTTTTGAAAGCAAATGACAAGAGAATTTTGCATCTTGTACCTTGTATTTTGTACCTTGATGAAGCATTTCATCTAGTATTGGAAAGTTTGCAATGATGTTAGCTTCTACTTTGCTTCCCGTTCAGCAACTTAGCCGAAAAAGCTTACAATTTTTCAAGAGCATCTGTAATGTTAACCTTCAATTGAAAAACTTACTTTATTCCTATATTTAAAAAATATCTATTAGAGAAGTCAACCAATTGAACAAAATAATTTTTTTCAAAGTGTCCCAAGAGTAAGCTTGTTTTTCTTTTAGAAACAGTAAAATTTCTTATCAATTGCTCATGGGTAGGCTAAGCTATTTTACCTAATTAATTATTCAATGTCATATCAAACTGCCAAAAAATTATTTTATAAAGCTAAAAAAAATAATCAAGTTCAACTGATAGAACAAATGGACAAAGGGAATTAATGAGGGAAAAAATGCAAAGGAGGTGGGCTAGACCTAAAATTATATTATAAAGTACTTGGCAGGGGCAGCTAGGTGGCGCAGTGGATACAGCACCAGCCCTGAAGTCAGGAAGACCTGAGTTCAAATCTGATCTTAGACACTTAACATTCCCTAGCTGTGTGACCCTGGGCAAGTCACTTAACCCCAATTGCCTCAGAAAAAAGAAAAAAAAAAAAAGATAAAGTACTTGGCAGTCAACAAAGTCATTTGGTACTGGCTAAGAGTAGTGGATTGATACACAACACACAATAGTCAATGAGTAAAGTAACCCAGTGTTTGATAAACCATGAAACTGCAGCTTCTGGGCTATCATTATTTGATAAAAATTGCTGGGAAAACTGGAAATGAGCATGGCAGAAACTACATCTAACCAACAATCAACCAACATTTAACAAAATGTCAAAATGGGTTCATGATTTAGACATAAAGGCTGATATTATAAGCAAATTAGTAGAGTAAGATCTGTCAGATCTGTGGAGAAGGGAAGAATTTATGGCCAAAAAAGAACTAGAACTAGAAGCTAGTCACTACAGTAGATAGAGCACTTGCCCTGAAGTCAGGAGGACCTCAGTTCAAATTTGGCCTCAGACACTTAACACTTCCTAGCTGTGTGACCCTGGGCAAGTCACTTAACCCCAACTGTCTCAGCAAAAACAAAAACAAAAACTAGAGAACATAATGAAATGCAAATTGGATAATCTTGATTACATTAAATTTAAAGGTTTCTGTGTAAACAAAATCAATGCAGCAAAGATTAGAAAGGAAGCACAAAGTTAGGAAAACATTTTTACAGCCAGTATTTTGATAAAGGCTTCCTTTTTTTTTTTTTAATTAAAGCTTTTTATTTGCATAACATATGCATGGGTAGTTCTTCAACATTGACCATTACAAAGCTTTCCGTTACAAATTTTCCCCCCTATTCCCTCCCCTACTCTAGATGACAGGAAGTCCATTACATATCACTTATATTAAAATATCTGACAAGTCGAATATATGTATGCATATTTCCATACTTATCTTGCTGTGCAAGATCATATCTATATGAACAAAAAATATCTGAAAAAGGAAACACAATGCAAGCAAACATTGATAGAAACCATGAGAAGGATATGTTGTAGTCCATATCTTATATCCCTCTCTCTGGGTGTATATGGCCTTCTCTACTGAACAACTGGAACTGGTTTGAAACATTTCCTTGTTGAAGAGAGCCATGTCCATCAGAACTGATCATCATATAATCTTGTTGTTGCCATGCATAATGATCTTCTGGTTCTGCTCGTTTCACTCAGCATCAGTTCATGCAAGTCTCTCCAGGCCTCTCTGAAATCGTCCTGCTGGTTGTTTCTTACAGAACAAAGATATTCCATAACATTCATATACCATAATTTGTTCAGCCACTCTCCAATTGATGGGCATCCCTTCAGTTTCCAGTTTCTTGCCACTACAAAAAGGGCTGCCACATTCTTGCACATGTGGGTCCCTTTCCCTCCTCTAAGATCTCTTTGGGATATAGGCCCAGTAGAAACACTGCTGGGTCAAAGGGTATGCACAGTTTGATAGCTTTTTGAGCATAGTTCCAAATTGCTCTCCAGAATGGTTGGATCTGTTCACAGTTCCACTAACAATTTATCAGTGTCCCAGTTTTCCCACATCCCCTCCAACACTTGTCAGTATTTTTTCCTGACATTTTATAAAGGCTTCATTTCTAAAATAGAGAACTAAGTCAAATCTATAATATAAATCATTCCCCAACTGATAAATGGTCAAAGTATATGAACAGGAAATTTTAAGATGAAAAAATTAAAGCCATTTCTACTCATATGAAAAAATGCTCTAAATCACTATTGATCAGAAAAATTCAAACTAAGACAACTTTGAGGTACTGCCTTACCTCTCTCAGATTGGCCTAAATAACAGGAAAAGATGACGAAAGTTGGAGATGTGGGAAAACTGGAACACTAATGCATTATTGGCGTTGTGAATTGATGCAACCATTTTGGAGAATAATTTGGAACTGTGCCCAAAGGGCTACAAAATTGTTTGTACACTTTGATCCAGCTTCATTACTAGGTCTCTAATTCCAAAGAGATCATAAAAAGGGAAAAGGACCCACGAGTCCAAAAATGCAACAGCTTTTTAGGGTGGCAAGAACTTGGAAATTGAGTGAATGACCATCAGTGGCTGAATAAATTATGGCATATGAATGTAATGGAATATTATTGTTCTTTAAGAAATGATAAGCAAATTGATTTCAGAAAAAACCTTGATTTACATGAACTGATGCTGAGTGAAGTGAGCAGAACGAAGAGAACATTGTACACAGTAACAAGATTATGTGAAAAACAAATGAGATGGACTTGGTACTTTATAATGAGGTAATTCAAGATAATTCCAATGGACTTGGGATGGAAAAGACCATTCACACTGAGAGAGAGAACTATGAAGATTAAATGTGGATCAAAATGTAATATTTTCACTTTTTTTTTCTTGTGGTTTTTTCTCTTTTGGTCTGATTGTTTCTTACACAACATGACAAATATGGAAATATGTTAAATAAAGGATTGCACATATTTAACTTATATCAGAGTACCTTGGAAAGAGAGGAGGTAAGGAAGGGAGAAAAATTTGGAACACAAAGTCTTATAAAATGCTGAAATGAGGGTAGCCTAGCTGTACCAGATCTAAAACTATATTATAAAGCAGTGGTCATCAAAACCATTTGGTACTGGCTAAGAAACAGATGTAGTTGATGAATGGAATAGGTTAGCTTCACAGGACAAAATAGTCAATGACTATAATAATCTAGAGTTTGATAAACCCAAAGACCCCAGCTTTTGTGATATTTAACTATTCTATTTAACAAAAACTGCTGGGAAAATTGGAAACTAGTGTGGAAGAAACTAGGCATTGACCCATACCTAACACCATATACCAAGATAAGATCAAAATAGATTCATGATCTAGACATAAAAAATGATATTGTAAACAAATTAGAAAAACGTAGGATGGTTTACCTCTCAGATCTGTGAAGGAGGAAGGAATTTGTGACCAAAGAAGAACTAGAGATCATCATTAATCACAAAATAGATAATTTTGACTATATCAGGTTAAAAAGTTTTTGTACAAACAAAATGAATGCGGACAAGAGTAGAAGGGAAGCAATAAACTGGGAAAACATTTTTATGTTCAAAGGTTCAGATAAAGGCCTCATTTCTAAAATATATAAAGAATTGACTCAAATATATAAGAATTCAAGCCATCCTACAACTGATAAATGGTCAAAAGATATGAACAATTTTCAGATGAAGAAATCAAAACTATTTCTAGTCATATGAAAAGGTGCTCCAAATCACTACTGATCAGAGAAATGCAAATTAAGACAACTCTGAGATACCACTACACACCTGTCAGATTGACTAAGATGACAGGAAAAGATAATGACGAATGTTGGAGGGGATGTGGGAAAACTGGGATACTGATATATTGTTGATGTAACTGTGAATGGATCCAACCATTCTGGAGAACCTGGAACTATGGTCAAAGAGTTATCAAACTGTGCATACCCTTTGACCCAGCAGTGTTTCTACTGGGCTTATATTCCAAAGAGATCTTAAAGGAAGGAAAGGGACCCACATGTGCAAAAATGTTTGTGGCAGCCCTTTTTGTAGTGGCTAGAAACTGAATGGTCATCAATTGGAGAATAGCTGAATAAATTATGGTATATGAATGTTATGGAATGTTATTGTTCTGTAAGAAAAGAACAACAAGATGATTTCAGAGGCCTGGACAGACCAACATGAACTGATGCTAAGTGAAATGAGCAAAACCAAAGATCATTATACACAGCAATAAAACTATATGATGATCAATTCTGATGGACATGGTTGTTCTCTTCAACAATGAGGTGATTCAAACCAGGTCCTATTGTTCAGTGATGAAGATAATCATATACATCCAGAGAGAGGACTGTGGGAACTGAGTGTGGACCATAACATAGCATTTTAATGCTTTCTGTGAATATTTGCTTGCATTTTGTTTTCCTTCTTAGGTTTTTTTTTTCTCTTTCTAGATCTGATTTCTCTTGTGCTGTAAGATAACTGTATAGATATATATACACATATTGGATTTGTCAAACAATTTAACATATTTAACATGTATTAGAATACCTGTCATCTAGGGGTGGGGGTGGAGGGAAGGAGGGGAAAAATTTGGAACAAAAAAAAATTTTGCAAAGGTCAATGTAGAAAAATCATTCATATGTTCTCAATAAATAAATAAATAAATAAATGAATCAATGAATCAATGAATGAATGACTGCTGAAAACTATCTTTACATGTATTTGGAAAAATAAAATATTATTGGGGGAAAAAAAAGAAAAATGTAAAATTTCTGCCTCTGGTTTAAATAAGCAATTTAAGATTGGTCCTCTTGAAAGTCAGCAAACTATTGCTTGGTAAAGAATCACTTCATATTTTGCTATTTTTTCACAAAATTTTTTTTAAATTGTAAATTGCCCTATTTTTCCTGATATAGTTACCTTTTCTTTAGCTTTGTATTTTCAAAATACATGTATAGTTTCCAACATTCACTCTTGCAAAACCTTGTGCTCCAAATTTTTTTCTCCCTTCCTTCCCCCCACCTCCTCCCTTAGACAGCAAGTAATCAATAGATGTTAAACATCTGCAATTCTTCTACAAATATTTCCACAATTATCATGCTGCACAAGAAAAATCACATGAGGGAAAAAATTAGAAAACAAAAAACAAGCAAACAACAAAAAAGGTGAAAATGCTATTTTGCAATCCACACTCAGTTCCCACAGTCCTCTCTGGGTGAAGATGGTTCTCTTCATCTCAAGTCCATTGGAACTACCCTTAATTTTTGAAAATAACCATGTCCAATGATGGTATATTTAGAGAACCCTAGAGACTCAACTAATAAACTACTAGAAAAAATTCACAACTTTAGCAAAGTTGCAGGATTCAAAATTAATCCACATAAATCATCAACATTTTTATATATTACCAACAAAGTTCAGCAGCAAGAGATACAAAAAGAAATTCCATTCCAAATAACAGATGATAGGATAAAATATTTGGGAATCTATCTGCCAAGGAAAAGTCAGAAACTATACAAACTAAACT
>JAJPUD010001074.1:43781-119279 GCA_023553655.1 Myrmecobius fasciatus | reverse complement strand
AATTCTGATGGACATGGCTCTCTTCAACAATGATATGTTTCAAACCACCTCCAATTGTTCACTGAAGAAAGCCATATACACCCAGAGAGAGGGATGCGAAATGTGGACCACAACATAACATTCTCATACTCCTTGATTGATGTTTGCTTACATTGTGTTTCCTTTATCTGATATATCGTTTGTGTAGATAAGATTTTTCTTGCACACCAATGATAAGTTTGGAAATATGTATACATATATTCGATTTGCCAATATTTTAACATAATTAACATGTAGTGGATATCCTGCCATCTAGGGGAGGGGTGGGGAGTTGGGGGGAAAATTTGTAACGGAAAGCTATGTGAGGGTTATTGTTGAAGAATTACCCACACATATGTTATGCAAATAAAATAAAAATTTAAAAAAAAAAAAAAAAAAAAAAGAATATTTTATCCTGTTCAAATTTTATTAAAATTGTCGATCTATGTATGGTGTATAAAATATTTTTGATTAATAAGACCTTTATTTATGTTGGATAAATAGGATCGTATTTTTAAATATTCTGAATTACCTATTAAAAAGTAATGGGGAAGAAAGTCTATGTACCATTTCCTTACTCATTAACTAATAATAATTCTGTTTATTCATTTCAGACTTTGTGGAAATGATCTTTTGACCAAAATAAATGTTTTCATTGTTAATATGATTTTTAAAACATTGAGTTTCATTCTCAATTGCATCTGAAATATGGAAATTGTTCTTCATTTTTACTGGCTGGAACCAAATAAGTGAGTATTTAGAATTGCCTCAAAACCTTATAATACTGTAATTCTATATCAAAACTCAGATCAAAACAATGTGCTTTTAACAAATATACATTCTACTTTCAAAATCTGAAAAGAAGTTACTACTGCAATGTTATTCTAAATTATTTAAATGAATATGGGGGAAAAAAGTCTTTCTCCCAGAAGATGCTAATGATTCAGTCAGTAAGTTAGTATGAAAAAAAAGTATGAAAGTTGATGTATATTTACGTGGAAGGGCTAAATTACTCTGAAGAAATAGCTCCTCTGGAAGATGACTGTCACTAAGAAAGGAACCTGGGAAAAATGTTTTGTTAACTAACAATTTCTGCAAACTAGCAACTGATATTAGGTGGAGTGGCAAGAAACTTGAGATTTCTCCACATGACCAAGTTCTTTAATAGCTAACCACTTTACATCTCATGAATGTTATTATGGGAGGTGTCCCATACAAGATATAAGCTGTATTTCATAAGACGACAACACTAAGTCACATCAACAGAATCTGTATTCAATTCTAAGAGCTTTCAGTCCAAACATAAGATTTCATATTTTAATGAAGGAAAAGAAAAAAAACTCAACGTAAAAAGTGCTTGAAACACAAGAACAGACATCTGATATAGACAAGCAAACATTAGTATTACAGTTTATTCAAAGAGAGAGTTCCCAGACAGAAGAAAAACAACTCCTTTTTATTCAAGTTTAGAAAAGACAGCTACCCTGAGCTGATTCTCCCCCTTTGACTTTTCATTCCAATACAAAAATTCCCATTATGGCCCTATCCCCACCCTTATAAAACCTCTCTCATGTAAAAAAAAAAAAAAAAAAAGTTTGACTACCTTGTTCAATTGCTACTGAAAAAAATTCTTTCTTCCCCATACATTCCCCCAAATAGATGAAATCTAACCACTGTTTAAAAATGAGCAAGGGAGTTGTGTAAAACAAGGAATTTATTGTGTAATATATGTAATAGAACAACTTAAAGGTCCAAAATATCTACAACACTGACTTTTCACAAACATCTAGCTTGTGACAGTCTCCGCAAATTAAAAAAATTTCCCGTAGGAATGTAGATTATAACAGAAAGTATGCTACAATAAAGTTTCTTGCCTGGTATACAAACATTAGTGATGAAGAAGAGAGGACACCATCTACTTGGAATGTCTTGCTGTTTTCCTCCCAGCCCTGTTGAGGTTTCCTGAGTTCAGAAAGGTTTGGGTTTAGCTGCCCGTTGAGGTTGCACTGTTTGTACTGCTAGAAGGTAAAAAGATACGATTAATGCAATCTAAACCCCTCTAACTTTCAGACCTCACCCCAATATTTTGTAAGCTTCCAATACCCACTAGCCAACACCACTGATGACATTATATATGTTGACATACAACATTTGCAGGTTCTAACAGATTCATTATGCAATTAGGTACAATGATAAAGCCTGGCTCTGGAGAAAAAGTTGAGAAAATTCACTTTCCTCCCTTCTTTGCAAAATTGGGGACTATGGAGGTGATAATATTGTGTATGCATATGCTCAGATATGGTAGATTCTTGGGGTTGATTTTGATGGACTGATTTTTTTTGGTTTAAAAAATTCTTTGCTACAACTGATAAGGGTGGGGAGATATATTTAAAAAATTAAGGTAATGTAAACACAAAAGATTTCAGCAATGTTTTAAAAACCAGATAATTCAAGTGTATTTGTGATTATTAAAAAGCACCAACCATTCTGCAGTGTTTGAAGTGTCATTCAAGCTCTTTGCCTGAATGACAAAAGACACACCCTTGCTTGTATTTTAAAGGGTATAAAGCAATCTCATAAAATGAGAAACACTATGATTTCATGAGAACAAAAGTATGCAGAATTACGCTACTCAAAAGTTTTAGACCCAACTAATGGTACCATTAACAAGTCACTCAAAAATCTATATTCATATCTCTACATATCCTCTTTTCCAATCCAAATCCTTTACTTCAAGATCAATCTCCTCCCACAAACTACTCTTAAAAATTTTCTTCTGAATTTCTACAGTCCTTTTATTGCCTTGAATTCTTCTTGCCACCTACCTAAGGGTCATAGAGTTTGCTCGCAGGCTAGTTACCCTAATGTAAATATTGTGAGAGTTATAATGTGGAACAGAGTGAAAAATTTTTCAGCATTTTTTTTGAATGAAAGGAAAAGTTTTTTTAAAATATTCTATTGGGGCAGCTAGGTGGCATAGTGGATAAAGCACCAGCCCTGAAGTCAGGAGGACCTGAGTTCAAATCTGGTCTCAGACACTTAACACTTCCTATCTGTGTGGCCCTGGGCAAGTCACTTAATCCCAACTGAATCAGCAAAAAAAAAAAATTAATTAAATTAAATTTAAAAAACCATATTCTATTATTATTTAATTTCAGAGGAATATGGTAAAAACACATAATGACCTGACTATAAACATTACAAAAATCTATTTCAATTAGTCTTCTAGACAGCAGCCTAACAATGCCAACAATTTTCCGAATATTATCATCCCCATGAAGACACTATGCCGTAGTCCTCAAAAACTGATGACAGAAATGGCCTCTGTGGCCATTTCCTTCGATCTACTACAGTTCTCAACCATCTTTTCCCTCAATATTTAACAAGAAAAGTCCAGTTTTTTCTGCATATTAGAAACATGACTATATTGTACAAATCAGTGAGATGACAGTTTCGTTTATGGCAGCTAGGTGGCACAGTGAATGAAGCCCTAAGCACCAATATCACAAAAAGTGGAATAATCAATCCTACCTCATACACTTAGAATCTAAGTGACCCTGGGCAAGTCACATAAAACTCTGTCTCCACCTCAACTCACTCAACTGCAAAACAAGGGGACTGGACTCAATGTTCTCCTAAGGGTCCTCTCCAGTTGCTCTAAATCTATGATCCTAGATTATTTTGGTCACAAATAAAGAGGTAATGAGCATAATTACGTTCTGTTCTATGCTACAATTTTTATCCTGAAATCACAATTACCTATGTGTTAAGAGGAAATGGATCTTTTTTGGTTCAAAAGGAGACTTGAAACCTACCATTTCAAGTAGGAGAAAGGTTTGTGTTATAAAATTGTGAGATATACTTCTACACAGAAAGAACTGTAGAATGTGTTGTTTGGGAAATAGTTATTAAAGCATTTTGGTATCAATAATTTTTGTGCCATCCTAATATTTGCAACATAACTCACCTACTGGTGTTGGCAAAAGGGCTGGTTTCTCCCACATCATTGGACGCTTTGCAGGCTGGTGTGGTGCATATCCCAGGAGACCAGGTCTTTTAGAGGGTACTGCTAGAAGGGGAGGAGGTTTACCCTTAGGCCCAGAATGTCCTAGATTTATATGAAGTTGAAAAACAACAACAAATTGATGAGATATCCTTATTAGGAACAATCCTCCCTGATGTTTAGGTAAAGTAGAATCTCTGAAAATGTGCACCCAACTAGCTCACTATTCTAGATACTCTTTTTTCCCTCCCCCTAGATTTCCCTTTTAAAAGGAATTAGGACCAAGATCTACGAAGCATTTTCCAATCTGGTTAGCAGCCCAAACCAGATTAAAATAATTGGGAAATATTTTTTAAATAAATAAAAATGGAACAGAAAATAGGTAATATTTAATAATGTAGGTTTTTTTAAGTCAGTATGCACCTATAGAATACTTATGTATGGACTGGTGATGTTATCTGAGTTTAACATCATTGCTCCTGTCTTAATTTATTTGTCTCCTCCTAAGTCACCGTATTTGATGTCACCTACTGACCCTGAGTCACAAATTCTATTTCTCTATTTAAAGGGCAACTGAAAACCAAAACTTAATAACTATATTTTACGTCCAAAGATATGAGAAAATTCCTTTTGACAAAATTCCATGTTAGATAGTTCTAAATAGTACTTAAGTACGCAATAAAGAACTTCCAACACCTAGCACAGACTCTAACACCCTAAATAAAGACTAATGTGATTAATACAAGTGAACATGTCATTAAGAGTATACAACTCTTAAGAGTAAAGTGGCATGCATTGTTCTATTTGGACTTCTTTAGAATGCTGAATTAGGTATAAATGCAGAACTCACAGGAAATGCTTTGCTAAAATTAAGATTGTTTGCTTAAGGTTTAATGCTATGAGAAACCCAAACAGATAATCTATGGTACAGAGCACTTATTCTGAAATAACTTCTTTTAGCGCCTTTTCTTGAATAATGTTACACTAGAAGCAAAAGACTGAAAATTACTGCTATGAACTTAAAGGAAAACAGTTACAACACAAACAGGAATGAATTTGTAAGTGAAGGCAATGAAATGCAAAGTAATAAATTATCTTTTTATAAGTATCGTATTTCTCTAACCTCATTAATTACAGACTACTTAAATTCTATCACTGGCCTTTTCTTTAGTTTTTAAATTATTTTTTAAAATCTCAAACATCTTCTTGAAATATTAACTCCACTTCATAAATTGAAATAGCAGAACAAGAGAATGAAAGAGGCACACAATTCACCTCAGCTTAGCACTAAAAACTGTACTTCAAGAATACTAGGGGGACAGCTAAGTGGTGCAGTGGATAGAGCACCAGCCCTGAAGTCAGGAGGACCTGAGTCCAAATCTGACCTCAGACACTTAACACTTCCTACCTGTGTGACCTTGGGTAAGTCACTTAACCCCAATTGCCTCAGCAAAAAATAAAAAAGAATACTAGAAAAGTCAAGTAATTCTCAGAGTATGCATGTCTGTCTCTAACAAGCTTCACTATCTTCAGAGTCTCAATTCTGGAGGAAAACTTGGGTAACTCAAATATGACATGAAAGGGACCCAGAGTTTATATTATAAGCTTCATTCAAAAAACTTTGAGCAAACACAGAAACCTAATTATAAGTACGAATCTTCTTCAGCTAGGAGCTAAGATTCCAGGCAATTTCACATTTGTTTACAATATTATGTAGAATAAAACGAATATCAAAACTGTTTCATTTTCTCAAGAGAGAACTCATGGGACAGCTAAGATGGCTCAAGAGTTCCACCTTTTTTTCTTTAGTCTAACTCATCTAGATGAATTTTTTCGTGAAATAGAAATTGCCCACTTAGGTAAGTTTATATTTATCTTTCATAGATACAGCAAAATTCAATGACTGCATATTTACTAAAATTAAAGAAAAAAGAAAAATGATCATAAGGCAATACTGTTGGGGAAAGGTGAGCACTAACCTGGTGTTGGAAGGAGTCCTCCAGGCCTATCACCTAATAAAGGAGGCTTAACTGGAGGAAGGAGAGGCTGACCCTGGAAGGAGTTCCTACCAGGGGTTGGAAGAAGAGGAGGTGGTTTGCCCATAGTATGAGATCTTGGCATCAAATTAGCTTCAATCAAAGCATTCACAACTGCAGTTGAAGTATCTGGTGTCTCAACAAAACCTGAGAAAAGAAATCAAGGTCAGCAGGAACCTAGAATATAGGCCAAAGCAACTGCACAGAAAATAATATGATGGCACCTCTAGGGCTCTAGAGATGCTACATGAAATTTAAAAATACTATTTTAAACATCAATCTGTAGTTTATGGCTATCATTAAGTATCTTAAAGTATTCTTTTTTAGGAATTCTGATCATTATAATTCTCTTCAAAATGTACTGTCAAACACAATCTACTCTGAACCAAGATTAAGAGTTGCTTACCAGCAACTTTTGACGAACTTATCCAATAACAGAAAAACAGATCACACTAGAACTGCTCAAGAACTGTTTCATTATATGAGCTCAAATAAGAACTTAAAATGAACATTGTATGAGTCAAAAGACTTAGATCTTTTCTTTGACCCTAGTAGGCAAGTTACTTAAGACTTTTAAGTTTCAGTTTGCTCACCAGCCAAATAAATATTCTCATACCTCCCTCCCAAGACTTTGTTAAAACAGAGCATAAATAAATATGAACTATTTTTATAAGAAGATATCCCAAATTCATCTTTATAACTAAAACTAAGCTTAAAGTGATACTGTAGACATAACAATTATTCAAAGTCCATTTCTACCTTACACATCTATTCAAGTTAATCCTTAAATCTAATAGTCTGAACTAAAAGGACTATTAAATCATAAAGGTATCTTCTTTTTGTACTACCTAATGATAAGAAGCTTTTTTACGTGATACTGTTCAAAACAGGGTTTTATCTAAAAAGATGAAAATTGTTTCAGTTTGGGGATGGAAATATATGAATACCTTCCAATTCTTCTTTCCTGGTCTTCAGGTAATTACTAATGGTGTTCAACTCCTGCTGATATAAATGTTTTCCCTCACTTAATAGGAAGAGAAGATGTTTGATACCCAGAGGCACAGAGTAGCTTTCACAGAGGTCCCGTTCTAAGTAGTCATCTACCAGATCAGCTGCTTTTTGTGAAATCCCAGCACCTTCTTGCTGTTCCCGCTCAGCCAAAATAGTCCTAAATTCCTTAGCTACTAGAGCTAATGCATCCTCCAGGGGCATATGGCGATGAACTGAACAACAAAAAAAGAAACCCAGCTTGATCTTTGTACACTTTGGTTACATTATGAAATATTTATGAAGTATTAGAGAGAGTCCCAGAATTAGAGGTATAAGGACTAGATTTAAACTCAGGCTTTTACACTTGAAAGTCATATGACCAGGGACAGGTCAGTTCCCTTCTGTGAGCCTAACAAGTCAACTCAATTTAAACCAACATTTATTAAGTGCCTCCATTTCCTCCTCTATAAAATGAGACCAATAATACATTTACTATCTTCCTTCCTATTGTAAGCAAAGTGCGTTGTTCAGCTTGAGGCCTCAGAACAGAAAAGGTCAGATCTGAACCAGGAAGAGAGAAGAATTAGTTGGCCAAAAGAGAATTATTTCCTTCCTACTCTATGTTAGGAGCAGTAGCATTGTACAGTGTCCAGTCTGCAAGTTCCCTTGCTTGTTCTCTTTCTTCCATCTCATCCTCCCCCACTATTCACCAAGACTATAGTCCACAGTTTCTACTTCAGAGCTATTATACTGCTGTTCACAATAAGAGTGTTGGATTTTGGGGGAAATTATTTTCCAATGTAAACTTACTTGTTTTTGTCTTAAAAATAAAACAAACAAGAAAAAAACACTTAAATAGAGACACAAACCCATATTTGAAGCAATATATTATATTTTGTTTGTAACAGAAATAACTGCTTATGATGTCACTATCTGGGCTACAAACAGAAATATACAGTCAATTAAGTCTAGGTATATTGTCAAAATTAAGTATTATATCATTTCTTTATTGTGTGGTAAATGTCATGTTTTAACACCTTAATTTTCTGTTCAGATGTAAATCCTAATTTTACATTCAAACATTTTCATTCCGGCTAAATGAAACAAGAAATGACAAATGAGATTCATGAAGAAGTGAATCATAATTTTCAGAAAAAAAAAGTAATTTGAGAAAGAGCAAAAAGATATATCTCAAGATTAAAGCTTTTCTGATTGAG
Organism: Myrmecobius fasciatus; assembly: GCA_023553655.1. Classification (NCBI taxonomy): domain Eukaryota; kingdom Metazoa; phylum Chordata; class Mammalia; order Dasyuromorphia; family Myrmecobiidae; genus Myrmecobius; species Myrmecobius fasciatus. The sequence continues at coordinate 111,015 of JAJPUD010001074.1, read as the reverse complement.
AGGATAACATCAGTTTACAAATATGTGTACATAGAATTTTATCTACTCATATGTATATAAAAGAGAGAAAGTCCATCTTTATTTATGAATTATTACAACTAGGGATAATTAGAATAACTCAAGGGTTATGGAGGAGGGGCAAAAATTAACAAAAAAAAATGGACAGAAAGAACTAAGATTTAAGTTGGCTAAGAGCAAGAGAGGGCAAGGCTTGCAAATTGGCCAGAGATAAAGCCAGAGATAAAGACCAAGTGAAAATATTAGCAAATGTGATTGTTCTAATAGGTTGGTTAACTTTAGGTTAGAATTTGGACCAGAATGCTAAGATCTAAAATTTAGCTGAAAGGAATATTTAAAACAACTCATTATGGATTACATATTTTGAACAATTTATGTAGAAAGATGGATTACAGAACTTAAATTCATAGAGAGTCACATAAAAAACTTTGATATTGCTTCATATTATGTTATCTGGCTTCTTTATGGAAGCGATAAATGCAAAGTTTAAAAGGGTTCAATAAAATGACTTAGAAGGGGCAGCTAGGTAGCACAGTGGATAGAGCACCAGCCCTGAAGTCAGGAGGACCTGAGTTCAAATCTGGTCTCAGACACTTAACATTCCCTAGCTGTGTGACCCTGGGCAAGTCACTTAACCCCAATTGCCTCAGCAAAAAGCAAAAAAAAAATAAAAAATAAAATAAAATGACTTAGAGTATAAGAAAATGATGTAGAATTGTATTTTTAAATGGAGACACTTTAAAGCAACATTTCTAATAGTAGCTATACTTACCTGTGATAGACTTGTGAAGTGAAATTACAGTGCAAGAGGAGAGTGCTACATTGGACTGTTCGACAAGAATGCAAAAAGGAGAACCATCATTTTTCACTTCCTGGAGTGCACAGGTGAGACTTGCCTCTGATGTCAGGTAAATCATTTCAACCACAAGGCCATGGTCCTGTAAACGATGACCTATGCTTACTGCATAGTCCCTTAAAGAAAAATTTTAAAAAAGAAAATTACTTTAAAACAAACACAAGAAAGAGTCATTGTGTGGTTGATGTGTTTGCCTTTTAGTTATTTTCAGTTATAGGAATATGAAATAAAAATAGACTTCTCAAAAGTAGCAGCCCTTGCCATTAAACTTCAGATTATTTTAGATGGCAAAGAGGCACAATAATCCTTTTCCTTCCCACAGACACCAAACATTAGAAGGGGGAGTTTTGTATTGGAATCCTCCAATATTTGTAAGGTTTAAGTAACATTTTAAGGGAAAAGTGTACCTGCTAAAGTCAGAGTTTTTTTTGCCCCGTATTAATACTCAAGTGAGATAATATATGTAAAGAACTCTATATCTATAAAATGACAAATAAGGAGAATATGATTATTATTATTATTACTTGGTCATGTGGGTCAAGCATAGTCATATAAAAATAATTGTGCATTATAATTCCCTTTCAAAATGGAATTATTAAGGTAGCTATAGATATTTGGGAGAGAATGAAAAGTTACCAAACAAAAGGAAAACTGAAAATCATCAACACAATAGTTACGTGGGGGGGGGGATTCTAAGCTATTCCAATACTTGCTGCAGTTAGTATCCTTCACTTTTGAAAAAATAATAGCATAATTCTGAACCTAGTATTCTTGAGGTTTTTTGTAAATAGTATTTTTCCAATTACAAGTAAAGATAGTTTTCAACATTCATTTTTTATAAGATCCTGAATCCCAAATTTTTCTCCCTCCCTTTTTCTTCTCTCCCCTACCCAAGACAACAAGCAATGTAATATAGATTATACATGTGCAATCATGTCAAACATATTTCTTCATTAATGAAAACATGTTGTGAAAGAAAAGACAAAAGAGAAAAACTACCACCCCATCCCCCAAAAAGTGAAAATAGCATGCTATGATCTGTATTCAGACTCCACAGTTCTTTTTCTGGATGTGGATAGCATTTTCTATCATGAGTTTTTTGGAATTGTCTTGAATTGCTGTATGTACGGTTGGTAAGAATTAAGTATACTGTAGTTGACCATCACAATCTTGCTGTTACTATGTACAATGCTCTTCTGATTCTGCTCACTTCACTCAGCATAAGTTCAGTAAGTCTCTCCAGGTTTTTCTGAAATCATACTCATCATTTCTTATAGCACAAGAGTATTCCATTATATTCAATACCACAATTTGTTTAGTCATCGCCCAATTAATGGGCATTCTCTCTTCCTGCAATTTTGAATTCTTTGCTATTACAAAAAGAGCTGCTATAAATATTTTTGTATATGTAGGTCCTTCTCCCTTTTGTGTGATCTCTTTGGGATACAGACCTAGTGATGTTGCTAGATCAAAGGATATACAAAGTTTGATTGGACATAGGTGAATCTAATATTCTGACACACAAGAGATACAAAAGCTGATTTCTCAATGAAGAAACCATGCAATTCTGGAAAATAAAAATGTAGATTAGTTTCCTTACGAAAGGCAATAGATAAATATGCAAAATGAAACATTAATATGGACAATAGAGAAATTTATTTTGCTTGACTATACATATTTCTTAGAAGACTTGTTTTCTCTTTACTTTTTATGTAGGAATGAGGGTGGTTAGAGGAAGAAAGATAGAGAGAAAGAAATGCTTGATAACTGAAAAATAAAAAAAATTAAAGGAAACAAAAAGTAATCTTTAAAGGGTGGATAATTCATAAAAATCTATTTGACAGAAGAAATATTTATGTTTACAGTCCCTACCAATTATACAAAGTTACTTTGAAAACAATTCATTTTGTGCTCATTTACTATGAAAATTAGAGTGTATTTAATTAAAATTAGGTTGACAATTTATTCTACATAGGTTCAAATGCTTTTGTCACAAATGAAAAATATTCTACACTGCATCATTTCTCAGTCAGGAGCACAACTGCAGAATGGCAGAGGACTTCCTAAGCTGCCTCTGAAGAGCTCATCCACCACAGTATCTTAATCCATGGCAAAATGCCAGCACTGCAAAACACCAGGCAAAGCCTAGATAAAATCTGAAGAGCTGTTTTAAAAAGCCACTCCAGACAGAAGTAAAAGAAAAGTAATCTCCAATATACCTCTCCAATACCTGACAAAGTATTATAATTAAATACCAGTAGATCTGTTTCTTAAGATATGAAAGAAGCAAAAATACCAGTGCTATCTCAGATGAAGCAGCTGGAGTCTCAATTCTAAAAGCAGTGAAAGTTGCTTTTTTAGTCAAATTTTGGGAATACTTAGCAATTCTGAAGAAGTTAATCTATTTTAAGAATACACAATGAATCTGGTCTGGGTTATTAGTGGTGAAAACAGATTTGGAGTGGAGACACTGAATTCTACAGGAACACAAACTATCATATACACTGATTCTTCATTACCTCTGGGTCTGAGTTCATTCTAGATATAACATGAAATTCTATAATCTCCTAATGTACAGGAAACTGTGCTCTCCTACCTTCAATACTCTTTCAATTCTCTTTTGAGTGCTCTTTAGTGTAAAATAATCTAACCAAGTTAAGTTCAAAGTCAGAGATAGGAATTTGATTTCAAAAAGCCCCATCTCCTGCCCCTCTCCAAAAAATCTTATTATGAAAGTGAATTCTTTAAAGGGGTCAAACTGAAGAAACAAAAAAGTAAAGCTATTTACATAAAAAGGCAAGCTTGAGAGATGCATATCATTTGCCATTTATATAAACTTATTAAGATTTAAAGGGTACCTTATGTATATCCTCTCTATAAATCAGGGATTCTTAACCTTTTCTTGTGTCATGAACCCTTGGTTAGCCTATGAAACTCTTCTCCAAAGAGCCTTCTTAAATGCATAAAATAGAAATGAAACAAAAATTTTTGAAATACACTTACCAAAATACTTAAAAAAACAAACAAACAAATGAAAAAAAAAAATCCTTAAAGAACATTGGACTTGAAGTTCAAGTTCTGGACCTACTATTTACTAATTTCCATACTATTTAACAAGCTTTTTAGCCTTCTAGAGCTTCAGACTGTTTATCTAAAAATACTGGAATAACATTTATACTTTTTACTACCAGCAGCCAGATGGCATAGTGGATAGATAGAGCACTAAACTTGAAAATCAGAAATACCAGAATTTGAATACAGGTCAGACAATGGATGAACTGGAGCAAAATCACTTAACCCTCTCTCAGCTTTAATTTCCTCAACTGTAAAATGAGTATAACAGTACCTATCTCACAGGTTGGTTATGAAGATCAATTGTGTTAACAAGTGAAGTCTTTTGCAAGCCTAAAAGTACTATGTAAATGCTAGATATATGCTACTTCAAGGGCAGCAGCTCCTCTATACGTACAATCTATTCTTGCTATTACAGAGTAGGAATCAGGGATGGTAGAGGCAGATCTGTTTATTATAAGACGTATTAAATTGTTTTTTAGTAAAATTCTTGAGATTTTATTCCAACAAACTGTTGGAAGATTCCTAAATTTCACCAACTTATTTCCTTAATATTCAACTGTACCTCAAAAAGAGATGGAACACTGAATTCATTTCCCGATCATGTAAAGTAGTCATAAGTGAAGGCTTTGGTACTATAAGGGACAGAAGCTCCTCTAGCCAATCATCTCACTTTCATGATGAGATCCAGAAAGTTCAAGTATCAGTGGTCAAGGTCCCAAAGACAGAAAGCAGTACAGTACAAAATGAATCTCAGACTCAACATTCTTTCCAGCCCACCACATTGCTTCAAAGATTTCAACTGATGTAATAAAAGGAAATGCACCTACCTTTGGTCTTTGTTGATGGAAACAATAGTGCAATCTGAAGGTCTGTCTTTATCATATTCATTCTGTATTTGTTGGTAAAACTGTTGATAAAGCTTCTCTTTTCGATGGTCCTTACTATGGTCATCATCTGGAAAATAATGAGCCACATTAAAAAACAAAAAAACAAAAGATTGCCAAAAGCCAACTGCTGAGTTTTACAAAACAAAAATAAAAATCTACACAATCTCTCCAAACTCCAGAAAATATAAGTGAAATTTCAAAGATTGTCATTACCTTTATGGGAATACTGGTATCTCTCATAGTTATCTTCACTTCCTTTAGAATAATCATACTCTTTCCCCAATAATTCTTCAAAGTTACTGTACAAATGAAAATAAATTATTTTATTCATGTATATTTTTCCTCTAAATACGTTCACACATTCCACTGACAGCAATTTCCATGACATCTTAATACTAAAAAAACCCTTCAAATGAATGCTACAGCCATCTAAAAGTTCAATCTGTTATTTCATTCAATAACTGCTTAAGCCTCTGTACATGATTTATGCTAGAATATAGAAAATTAAGACAAATTCAGATCTCTTTATTGTCATTACAAATTCTGAGGTGTGATATCTCTTCAGCACTGACATTCTCTGCTACATTGCAAAGCCCTTGAATAGAAAGTCAAAACACCTCTAAATGACACATGAGCCATTTCTGTAACATTTTTCTAAAGTTATGAGATAAAAACCTGGAAATGGTAACAAAACAAAATTTCACACCTGAAGGATTTTAATTAGATCTTCATGCAAAAGAAATGGGATATAAAATCTTAAATTCTAGTTTATCCAGGATTAGGTTCATAAGCAGAGTCCTGTATATTACAACTACTTAATGAATATTTGTTGAATGAATGACTATAGAATACTCTGAAAACAACAGCTAAAACTTTGGTAATCAATTTTCTTTCTAAATGTACAAGTGAAAGGAGTATTCAGATACATAAAGATCTGTTTATTATCCAGGTCACAGAGTCCCCTTTCCTGTGATTTAACAGAAGACACAAAAGAAATACAAACTGTAATCAAAACAATATATGACAGCATTTACTCTCCAGTAACTATAATGACCAATAAGTTTAGTCCACAAGGAATATCCAACTAGGTGTAGACACCAAGAAGGCAGCAATTAATTATTTTCTCCAAAGATAAACAAGTATCTGGTTTTCCTCTTTGGAGTTTTTATTACTTCGGTTCCAGAGGATATAATAGAGAACTAGATTATATATATTGTTTATCTTCGGGATAGTTTGCAATGGGAAACACTGCTCTAAATTTGTGATCTTTAGGTTAGGAATCAACAAGGAAGAAAATAAGAAACCCACACATCAAGTTTCTACTTCCATTAAATCATGACATTGTTCAATGATATATTCTTCTTTCAGAATACATGGCTTATTCTTTCCAAACCTTGCAGTGTCACATGCAAATTCACATAATGTCACACAACAAATTCAATAAGCACATGAATGAATTGCCATAAGCAATATACTACTTAATAACAGTGAGGATATAAGAATGAAATGAGACAGTCCTTGTCCTCAAGGAGCTTGAAAACTAGTAAAAAGACTAAAATACTGTTTTTACTTCCTTTCTTATACATAACGCTATGAAGGAAAAAGGATTCCATTTAAAGTCCCTACAAATTTGCCTTTTTTCCCCAGAACTAGATGGTAACAAAACTAAACTAAAACTAAAAAAAAAAAAATCCCACCAAAACCAAGTAAACAGAGTGAGCTGATAGGTCCAAGTAACGACTGAGCTGGTATTTATTAACTGGTTCTGGAGGGTCTCTTCACAGAAGTTTATAAATATATTTCAATATTATTCAATAGACACTTTAGATATGATTTACTAAAATGTTACTTGAAACTAACCTCTGTCAATAAAAACTACTACATTTTATACTTTACCTTTATATTTATACAGTCGGGAAAAGCATATATAATTGAATTATTAATCTAAACTGACACAAATCTCATTTTAATGTAGGTGAGACAAATACTTTGTTGAAGTCCATACAAATTTAGAAATATAAGAGAGGGGACTTAATTTTTTTGCTTTTGCCAAGATCTGCTATTTGCTGAATCTGAATGTAAAAAGTATCATTCAGACTTGTTTTTAAAAAATGACACAGACTCAGGAAAAGGTTCATAAAACTGCCAAATGTTGGTGCACTTAGTCGATAAATAAGAACTTTATTACTGAGGGCCCTTGTACTTAGTAATATTCTGATTCAACTCTTGTTAACTTCTCATCCTAGGGTCCTAAATAACTATTCTTTCAGTGTTTTATTGTTTTTTAAATTTCACTGTCACTTCCCAATAACTCATCTTCCGCTCCTACTTTCTTTGAAATAAGTTCAGTTAAGAAAAACACTGGTAATCCTCTACCAGCATCAAGAGGGAAGAGGCTGCACCACAAGGCCTTTGAAATGACATCAGATCACTGCACTGATTAAAATTCTTATGTCTTTCATTGTTGCTTTCCTTTATTTTACTGCAGTCAATCCTAAAGTGACTACTGGGAAATTTCTTCACTTTTTCCAGCTCTCATCTTTATTTTTTAAAGTAATTGGTATCCTTTATTTTTACATTACCTTTCTATACAAATATCTTTCTCCTCCCCCCACCCAAAGAACCAGGCTTAGTAACAAATAGTAATTTAAAAAAAGTTTAGCAAAACTAACCAAAATATTAACCAAGTCAGACAGAACATGCAAAATTCCATATTCACAGTCCTCAACCTCTGCAAAGGAAGGGACTTTCTTATTTTTCATTTAGGACCAAACTTGGTTCATGATATTACATGGCATTTAGTTTCCATTTTTATTTGGTCTTTTCATTTTCATTGTTGCAGTCACAGTACAATACAATGTTTTCTTAGTTCTTCACTTTGTATCAATTAGTGTCTTCCTGTGCATCTTTAAACTCTATATTCATCATGTTTTATGGCGCAGGAAGAGTCTATTACATTCATACACCACAATTTGTTTAACCACTGCTCAATCTTGTTTGTTTCCAATTCTTTGCTATTACAAAAAGGGTACTATGATTGTTTTTCGGCCTATCTTTGAGGATATGGGCATTTTCTTTTAGTCTCATGAATCTGGATGTGTGTGTGTGTGTGTGTGTGTACACATGGAGGAGAGGGAGACAGGTGAGAATGAGCACATGTAATTAGATGGCACAGTGGAGAGTACCAGGTCAGGAGTCAGCAAGATTCATCTCTCAGATCAAATCTGTCCTCAGACACTTCCTAGCTGTGTGATGTGGGCAAGTTACCCTATTTGCCTCAGTTTCTCATCTATTAAATGAGCTGGGAAAGGAAATGGCAAAGCACTCTACTATCTTTTCCAAGAAAACCTCAAATGGGGTCATGAAGAGTTGGACATAACTGAATCACATGTTTATGTGCAGATGTGTGCGTGCACCTGTATGTATGCATGTAATTCCTAATGACTTTCTAGAATAGATGGATCAGTTCGAAGCTTGGCCAATAGTAAAATTATAATGCTTCTCTTTCCATATCTTTATTATATGTCTAATTCCTGAGATAGTTAATATATCTAGTTTGTGTCTATATCCAGCCAACCCCACACTGCATTATACTCTACTTCCTACCCAAGATGGGCCATCTTTCCTTACCACTGTGTAATTATTTTATTTCTATTCTACCTTGTGTTCTGAACACAGTAGCAAGGTGCAGGCTCACAGGTAAGCCCATGCCACAGGGCATCATTTCCTTGATCACTACTACTGGCATGTCATTAAAGATATAATTCTATCATCTTGCTTCCCTCAGAAAGATGACACAAAGTAAGGGCCAGGCTGAAAACCACTTATGCAAGATTATTTTAGGGACAACAGGAAATGTGAACTACCACAATAAATATTATCATTGCTTTTAGAAAGGCTATGTCAATCAGCTGTCTTGAGGTTCAAATGAATAGCACACTGACCCCAAAACATAAAACTTCCTTCCCTACCTACCACTTTCCTAAAAGAACTTTTGCATTTGAACTCCTAGCACTTACCACAGGCCGGGCATGTAGAAAGTAATTAATTCATTTATTTTCATTTTCTGCTGTCTGTCACTTTCCTAAGTAAATCTCATAGGTGCTGTGATTTGCATTTCCCTTACTTTTTTTTGAGCATTGTTTGTTCCCCTTTCTCTTATACTCAACAGATGATTTCACTTCCTACTTTATTGAGAACAAGAACTATCTAGATTGTTTCACTTCCTCTCCTATTTACTTCAAAATTTCTCTGTATCTTCAACCATTCTTTCTCCAAGAAAGTAGTTAGTTTTCTTTTGAACACCACATACCAAGATAAGATCTAAATGTGTTCATGATTATTGTAAGCAAATTAGAGGAAGGTAGTATAGTTTACTTCTCAGACCTGTGGAGATGGAATAAATTTATGTCCAAAGAATATCTGGAACTCTTAATTGAACACCAGATAGATAATTTTGATTATATTAAGTTAAAAAGTTTCTGTACAAATAAAACTAATGCAGACAAGATTAGGAGGGAAGCATCAAATTGGGAAATCATCTTTACATTTAATGGTTCTGATAAAGGCCTCATTTCTAAAATATATAGAGAATTGTCTCATATTTATAAGAATTCAAGCCACTCTTCAATTGATAAATGGTCAAGGGATATGAACAGACAATTTTCAGATGATGAAATTAAAACTATTTCTAGTCATATGAAAAATTGCTCCAAATCACTATTGATCGAGAAATGCAAATTAAGACAACTCTTGAGGTACCACTACACACCTGTCAGATTGGCTAAAATGACAGGAAAAGATAACGATGAATGTTGGGGGGGATGTGGGAAAGCTGGGACACTAATACATTGTTGGTGGAACTGTGAATGGATCCAACCAATCTGGAGAGCAATTTGGAGCTATGCTCAAAAAGTTGTCAAACTGTGCATACCCTTTGACCCAGCAGTGTTTCTATTGGGCTTATATCCCAAAGAGATCTTAAAGGAAGGAAAGGGCCCCACATGTGCAAGAATGTTTGTGGCAGCCCCCTTTGTAGTGGCTAGAAACTGGAAACTGAATGGATGCCCAGCAACTGGAGAGTGACTGAATAAATGATGGTATATGAATGTTATGGAATATTATTGCTCTGTAAGAAACGACCAGCAGGATGATTTCAGAGAAGCCTGGAAAATCCTGCATGAACTGATGCTGAGTGAAACGAGCAGAACCAGGAGATCATTATATACAGCAACAACAATATTACATGATGATCAACTCTGAAGGATATGGTTCTCTTCAACAATGAAATGTTTCAAACCAGTTCCAATTGTTCAGTGAAGAAAGCCATTTACACCCAGAGAGAGGTATATGAAATGTGGACCACAACATAACACTCTCATGCTCTCTATTGATGTTTGCTTGCATTGTGTTTCCTTTCTGATTTTTTTTTCTTGTAGGTAGGATTTTTCTTGCACAATAACTTGTCAAGTATTTTAACATTATTAACATGTAGGGGACTTCCTGCCATCTAGGGGAGGGGAGGGGACTGTGGGTAAAATTTGTAACGCAAAGCTTTGTAAAGATCAATGCTGAGGAACTACCCATACATATGTTATACAAATAAAAAGCTTTAATAAAAAAAAAAAAAAGAAAGAAAGAAAAAGAAAGAAAAGCTTCTCCTTCCATCCATACTCCTGATCCCATCCTCTCCCACCTGATAAATTTTGTTCTATAAAAATAGTTCATATTTACTTTTTGATATGGATAACTTCCTTAGATTCTCACAATAACCTTTGAAGGTAGACAATGATAATTACAATAATTAATAATAACTAAAATTACATAGCACTTTAAGGTCAAATTTGTAAAGCACTTTTCACATGTTATCCTATTTGATCCTTACAACAATCCTGAGATACAGACACTATTATTACTCCTGTCTCCATTCTACAGACAAAGAGGCTGGGAGTGATTTGCCCAGAATCACTTAACTAAAATGTCTGAGGCAGGACCTAACTCCCAAATCTAATTAATGTTCTATCCACTAACAAAGCTATATATATTTACCCCTATTTTATATATCAGAAAAGGGAATCCTAAAGCTACCACACAGACTGGGGAAGGTGTTAACACCACAACAGGCAGAATTCATAGTCCAATGCAGCCAACAAAGTCTAAACCTCAAGACCTTTCCACCAAATCATGATTACCTCATTTGTCAGTTCTTCTTTCCCTTTTGAAATTCAGTATTTCCCTCTCTACCGGCTACTTGTCCTAGCTAAACATTTTCTCAAATTTCTCTTCTATTAAAAAAAAAAAAAAACTTTTCCATTTGTGCTATCTCTCACACTTCTCTCCTATAATTTCCTCTGACCCTCTTGTTATTGGGACATCATCATCATTCTGTTTAGATTCCCATCAGCCTCAGGACAGCACCTTCTGTCCCTCAGACTCTGTAGTGTCACAAACTCACAAACTCCTATTTAAGGAAGGAGCTGAATTCAGAAAATTTCATTTCTCATCTGGCTGTACTGCTCTGGGAATTTCTCAAACTTTTCCTCCAAGTCCCTTCCTCCCCAGCTTCTCCTGTCATTCTCCATTTTTCAATTCTTTTAGAGTTATAATTAGAGTATAAACTCCTAAAGAGCAAGGACTGTTTTTCATGTTTGTATCCCCATGATGTAGCACAGTTTCTGAGATTTAATAAATGCTTAATAAATAATTGTTAAATGAACCCTTCATCAAATTTCTAAAATAATGCCTCTCTCTCCTTTCCCATCACTTACCCAAAAAAACATGCTTTTTTCAAAATTGTTTTCACTCTGTATTATTTAATGCAATTTACTATTCCCCATTTTTGAAACTTTTTTCTTTCCATAAGAAAGTAGGTATTTTCCAAGGTTCTGTTATCTATCCTCTTTTCTCTTTCTGTTCCATAAGTGATTTCATAAAATTTCACAGCTTCAATCATCATCTCTAAGATGATGGTTTCCAAATCTACTTCACTAGGCCTGAATTGTCCTCATACTTTAGTTCCACATTTCTAATTCTTTGTTAAATATCTCTACAAAGCTAATGCACTGACACTTTATTAATATCACCATCTTTCACAAACTATCCATTCATTCAAATATGTAACAAAATCTGCTCTATGCAAGGCATTGTGACAATCCTTGCTTCCTTACTGATACCAACATTCTTCCAAACACACTGGAAAACTCACAGCTAACTCTAAATCTGCCCATTAATGCAGAGATTAAAATGTAGACATAGGTTATAAGTATCTGTTCAAATCTTCCACTTCATTTATTCCAATAATTATATTTCAGTTATCTCAGGCCAAAAAACAAAGTGATTCACTGAGGTAAAATTAAATCATTTGAAACTTTCTCCTTTTGCTTCCATTATCAGTCAAACGATATTTGAATTTAACCCAAGCTATTTACTAAGTAAACAACTAGTACTACCAATAATTATAACCAAAAATGTGTAGGCATTAAAACACAGAAGTAATTTCTAAAACCTTTAGCAAAACTAGCCATTTTAGTAAAAACTTTACCTTTTAGTGTCTTCACTTTCTTTTATGTGACCATCTCCAGAAGAAATGATCAGATGAGGTTTATAAGGATTTATGCTAAAAATATACAAATATAATAAATGCAAAGTTACATACAGAATGGCAGCTTACCCAAAATATTGATTTTCACATATTTAAAAAATACAGATGAAATCACAAAGTTACAAATTGAATTTTCCAAAAATAATCATCTTTGAAGATTAAAATAAAAATTATTCAAGTTCTTCCTTTTACATTCTTTTTAATTTTTGTTCTACTATATTCATACAAGTACTTTAGTGAATTTATTATAAGAAAGAAGATGTATTGGGTAAATATTATGAAACTTTGCAACACACCAAAAAGTTGTTTTGAGAATCAACACTAGAAATTCCAGACTAATCTGATTTCCTCAAACTAACTACCCTAAAAATAATCAAATACAATACTAATTTTCCCAAGAAAATCTGGCTAATATTTTCTACCAGTTGCATTAGTAAAAATTCAGCAAAATTAATTTATACTATTTTGTCTACTTGGAAAAAATATCTAACCAGTTATGAAAGCTGTCATAATATAAATTAAAAGTTTATTAATGCTAAGTACTATCTGTATCTTAGTACAGACTAGGGCACTTGAGGATAAATTTTTAAAATTTTAACATACTACATATAGTGTTTGTGCTATGTTGCTATGAAATTACAAGGCTACCAAAAAACCATAAAATTTTGAAGAATGATTTATTAACAATAAAGTTCAATTTATACCTTGGTATTCAAAGTCTTCTCCATGTACCCCCACATTCTAGATTAGTGGTGTCAAATTCAAACTAACACAGATCCTTGCCTCCAGCATATTAACTTAGAAAACCACAAATTAATGTTAGTTATACTATGTTTTTTTTTTGTTAACTATTTCCCAATTACAATTTTTATCTAGTTAAGGCCTCCAGTTTAGCAGTGAATTTGACACTTTGGCTCTAAACCAACGGTCTCTAAATTTTTTTCATTAATTAAAAAAAAAAAGTATCAGTATGAATCCCAATGTGGATTACTTTTTAAAAAACTATATAGATCATAAACTACATAGGCTATTATATGAAAATAATTATATAAATTATAAAATATAAAAAGATGAAATTTGAAGTGGATAAAATAATATTTGATGCTAGACTCAACAAAGAACTACTGGTGTCGAGTTGAGGGCTGACTTGGTCAAACCTGTGCTTTAGAAAAAAAAATCACTCAGGCAGCTTTAGATGAGAGGGGAGAAACCTGAAGCCAAGAGACCAATTAGGAAAGTATTTTAAGACTCTATGTGAATTGATGAGGACCTGAATAATAACTATGTGAGTAAAGGCAAAAGTATAAATACAAGAGATTTTATGAAGACAGGAATGATTGCCTAGATATATGGGATGAGTGATGATGACTTTGAGGACATGAACCTGAGAGAATGGAAGAATGTTGGTGCCTCCCATGTTAAGTCTAAAAGAGAACTTGGAGGAGGAAGACAAAGCTATTGTAATGCTGAGATGAATATCACAATTTATTCATTCCTGCTTACTCTATGATATAATAAAGATTCACCTGAAATTAATCAGTTAACACCACTTTTTCTACTTGGAAAAATAATCTGACTGATTAGTAAATAAGAGTTGTGAAAATAAGAGATTCATGAATTAAAAGTTTATTGATACCAAATACTATTTACATTTTGGTCCAAAATGAAAAAGATGAAAAAAGAGGGAGGAGAGTCTCTAATTTATTCGTCACTGCCCAGAAGTACTTTGTCTCCAGAGATGAGATGATAATCCAGAGCAGGACTTCTTAAACTTTTTCCTTTTTTTGCCTGAGAAATTTTTATACAACTCTGGGTCTATAGGTATTAAAAAATATGTATGTAAATCAGACATTTACTAATAATGGATTATAAAGAAATTTATTTTAAAACAATTCTTTGGTATACAAATAATTTTACTATTTATTAAAGATGAAAGTAAATTTGCATACTAATAAGATGAAAGTGCTTGTTTATTTTTACATAAAGAATTAAATCTTGGAAGAATATTTGATACCTCTTTCTGTTGCCTTATTTTTCACTATCTGAACATTGTTATGTGACTTCATATGGTTACAAACCACGGTTTAAGAAGTTTTGGTCTACACAGCTTTTGGGATAAATACTCTCTATTTGGCAAAAACTGCTGGGAAAATTGGAAACTAGTGTGGAAGAAATTAGGGCTTGACCCATACCTAACACCACATACCAAGATAAGATCTAAATGGGTTCATGATCTAGATATAAAGAGGGACTTTGTAAGCAAGTTAGAGGAACGTAATATAGTTTATCTCTCAGACCTGTGGAGGTGGAACAAATTTATGTCCAAAGAAGACTTGGAACTCCTAATTGAACACCAGATGGATAATTTTGACTATATTAAGTTAAAAAGTTTCTGTACAAACAAAACAAATGCAGACAAGATTAGGAGGGAAGCATCTAATTGGGAAATCATCTTTATATTTAATGGTTCTGATAAAGGCCTCATTTCTAAAATATATAGAGAATTGTCTCATTTATATAAGAATTCAAGCCACTCTTCAATAGATAAGTGGTCAAGGGATATGAACAGACAATTTTCAGATGATGAAATTAAAACCATCTCTAGTCATATGAAAAGTTGCTCCAAATCACTGTTGATCAGAGAAATGCAAATTAAGACAACCCTGAGATACCACTACACACCTGTCAGATTGGCTAAAATGACAGGAAAAGATAACGATGAATGTTGGAGGGGATGTGGGAGGGCTGGGACACTAATACACTGTTGGTGGAACTGTGAACGGATCCAACCATTCTGGAGAGCAATTTGGAGCTATGCTCAAAAAGCTATCAAACTGTGCATACCCTTTGACCCAGCAGTGTTTCTACTGGGCCTATATCCCAAAGAGATCTTAGAAGAGGGAAAGGGACCCACATGTTCAAGAATGTTTGTGGCAGCCCTTTTTGTAGTGGCTAGAAACTGGAAACTGAAGGGATGCCCATCAATTGGAGAGTGGCTGAATAAATTATGGTATATGAATGTTATGGAATATTATTGTTCTGTAAGAAACGACCAGCAGGACGATTTCAGAGAGGCCTGGAGAGACTTGCATGAACTGATGCTGAGTGAAACGAGCAGAACCAGGAGATCATCATGCACAGCAACAACAGTATTACATGATGATCAATTCTGATGGACATGGCTCTCTGCAATAAAGAATTGTCTCAAACCAGTTCCAGTTGTTCACTGAAGAAAACCATATACACCCAGAAAGAGGGACATGAAATATGGACCACAACATAACATTTTCATGATCTCTATTGACATTTGCTTGCATTGTGTTGCCTTTCTCTGATTCTTTTTTTTTTTCTCGTAGATAGGATTTTTCTTGCATAACTTCTCAAGCATTTCAACATTATTAACATGTAGTGGACTTCCTGCCATCTAGGGGAGGGGAGGGGACTGGGGGTAAAATCTGTATTGGAAAGCTTTGTAAAGATCAAGGTTGGGGAACTACCCATACATATGTTATACAAATAAAAAGCTTAAAATAAAAAAAATAAAAAAAAAAAAAAAGAAGTTTTGGTCTAAAGGGTAGGAGTTAGGTATGTTTGGGGGAACCCACTATAAGGCTTCCTAATGGTACTTTTGAATCTTCTGTTGTGAATATCTAGAAATCTGGGAGCTTGTACAGGAGTGGTGAGATTGACAAGAGAAGTATGGGGAAAAGGTTTGTGTTGGAGATAAACTACTGGTTATTTACAGAGAAAGGAATACAATCCATTTTGTCACTTCATTGGCGGACCACATATCTCTGGGACCAAAGTTTCCTTATGCTTCTACTAGAAACTATTTTCATGCTCTTTCAGATGCCTGAACTAAATCCTTTTTTCTTCTACTGAATTTCTTTTAAAATTCAACTCAAGTGCCACCTTCTCCAATTCAAATTCAAACATTTATTAAATATCTCCTACATTCAACACTGCACCGAGAGTCTACTCAGTTGGTAATTAACCTTCAGCCATTTATGCTTCATATAGTAATTTACAATTTTTCTAATGTACCTAATGTATCCACTGATCATACAGTTTATATTTTGAAAGTAAATCTTAGAAAGGTACCAGAAGCTCAGCGAGATGAGGTGACTAACATCCAAATTTGGCACTCTATCCACTATATAAAATTGAATTTCTTCCTACTTACTTATTATGCATTATTTTGTATACAACATATTCCATCTAATAAAAGTATGATCTCTGGATCCCTAGTAGCAACTAGCACAATGCTCAATGACTCCCTAATCGTCTCCATGCCTAAAGTCCCTTCCCTCTCTGAACCAACCTTTACATAGCTGCCAAAGTGACCCTCTTAAAGCACAGGTCTCTCACTCTCCTGCTCCCCAAACTTCAATTACTATCTATTGCCTATAGGACAAAATACAAAATACAAACCTCTCAGCTTGCTTTTTTAAAACCTATTTAACCCCTACCTTGTATTCCAATTCTATTATATCTTACTCTCCACCAAAAGCACTCCAAATGAGCTTACTTGCTGTACTCTGTCTAGGACATTCGGTCTCCCATTTCCATGCCTTTGCACAAGCTGTCCTCTATGCCTGGAATGGACTCCCTTCTTAGCTCCACATCTTTAGCTTCCTACAAAACTCATATGCAAGGCTATTCCCAGCCCCATGAGGTTTTCTCTGATAGTTTCAACTAGCAATGCCTTTATCCCAAACCTACTAATCTGTATTTGTTTTATATTCACTTTCTGTTTATTTTTATGTGGACCTGTTGCTTACCCCAACAAATCAAAAGTTCATAAAAGCTCTACTTTTGTCTTAGTATTCCCAGTACCTAGTACAAAGTTGTTACTTGATAATACCCACCTCTTAGCAGAGGTGATAGATCCAAGATGTAGAAAGAGATATATGTACATTTTGGGACACGGCCACTGCGCAGATTCACTTTTCTCAACTATGCTTATTTGCTACAACAGTTTTTTTCCTTCCCTTCCTTTTTCTCAGATTTTAAATGAGGAGTGGGGTAGCAAAGGGGTAGTAATGGCAATGCTCAAAAAAGGAAGGCCACTGAAAAATTTCTTTAAATAAATAGAAAAGTACAGAAAAAAGTTCAGAAGAAAAGACAAACAGGACAGTTTTAAAAGTAATGTATAAAATTTATACTTAAAAAAAAAAAATAAGAAGATATACAGTTTCATATAGAATCCCTTTTTGTGTTCTGCCATGGGTATGGCAATGCTCTTTTTTGTTGTTTGAAGTTTTGAAGTTTAAAAAGTTTAAAGAGTAGCTATTTAATAAAAATTTGTCGATCTCAATTCTTAGTATATAGTACATTTGATTTTGTAACAAACAGCTTAAATTGCACAAAGAAAACAAGTGAAACCAAGAAAATGCCTACTCCAAACTCTTATCTGAATGGAAAAATGACAAAACAAGAATTCCTATTGGCAGTCTGGATCGACAGGGTTAAAGAGTGCCTGGGAAACATATTCTTCTACAAAAAGGATAAGCACAGATGCTTGATTCCATTCTTCTCTTGATTACACTAGCCAAGTCTGAAGACCAAGAGAAGGCATTAGCAGATGGTTCGAGGTGCATAAGTCAAAAGGAAACTGCATTTGCCTTACAGAGCTTTCCTGGCAAATGAGCCTGACTTATGCCAAAAAAGCCAGCCGGCTCCAAGGAGAAAAACAGCATGATATATGGAACCCAACAGTCCAGCAAAAGAAAGGAAATCTCAAGATACAATTACCTGGCAAAGAAATAGAATGTCTAGTGTCACCCATAAGCATAATGCTTCGCCTCCTTAACTGGAGGGAACATTTCTGGCCTGCCCGACCCATTTATCTTAAGCAATGCTAGAACTATAAACTCATGTAATAGAAAACCTGCTAAGAACTAGTCATAACTAATGGTTACTCTGACTACACCACTGAAGAAAAACAACTCACTAATGCACAAACGGCTTCCTTTTGGGTTCTTAATACACTTCAACCAGCTGGACAACAGACAGAACAAGTCAAAAGGAAGCATGCCATATTCAAGGTCAGAGACTCTGAAAAGAAGTCAGCAGACAACTAACTAGGATTCTGGAAGAAATACAAAGAAGTTTTATCCTAAAACATCAATTTACAGGTGTGAAACGTGATAGGCAAAAGCTTAAGAACTGATTCATTAATTATAGTAAATCAAAATTTATATTGTAGACTGAACCAATTAATAAACTATTATAGCAATTCGAAGAGTGAAGTCAAGCTATTGATTTCTTTAAATCTGTTAAAGAGTATAAAAAGCTACTTAATATGAAAATATGCTTGTTTAGGTTATTTTCTAGAAAGGATTTTGGTTTCCTATTTGTCTTTATATATCCCCTGTAATTTCAAGCAAAAAATCTATAAAAAGGTCTACCAAAATATCATTCTCATAATTGCAAATGTAGACAAGTTTTCTAAGACCTGTGACCCAAAAGACTTTAGGAATACAGAAAATACTTTAATATTCTTAATATTATATCTCAATTATCCCCAATTTATTAAACAGTCTACTAAACCCGCATCATATCCACTCATAAAACTGCCATTGTTGTTTCTGGTTTTACTGAAAACAATTTGAATTTTAATACTTCTCTAAAGAAATATGAATCAATGAACAAAAACTGGAAAGAGCTTGTTGTATTGTCCAAATCTAGTAAAATGCAAAAGTTATTCTATGAAAAGTTACTCAAAAGACAAATTTTAAGTAGCTCACCTCAAAATGATCCAAAGCATCAGAAACTCAAATAACAGAATGAAGTGTCTAACTTGAAAGTGCTCTTTGAAAGATAGAACAATTTAGTATCAACTACAGCAGCCTAAATATCAAGTTTTGATTGGACTGAACCTTAATGATACTTTTTTTTTTAAATGAGGAAACTTAGGCCTAAAGAGATTATAGGATCATAGAATTTCAAAGTTAAAGATCAAATATCTAATTCAAAACACTACCTTTTACATATGAGGAAAATGAGGCCAAAAGAAACACAGTAACTTCCTCAAAGTCCCACAGATAATAAGCACCAGAGCCAGATTTTTAAACCAAACATCACTGACTTAGATGCACAACTGTTTCAACTACACTGCTATCCTATGTCATGGCTAATAGAAGAACCAGAGCCAGTGTCTCTACACATACTCCTTGACTATTTTTCAATAATTCTCTTAGTAATTAGGTTCATTCATGACCCTGGAATCCTATGTATTCTCTATCTCATAGGGTGGCTGTAAAAATTAGGTTCAAAGGAGATTCAAGTTTTAAATAACAGAACAAATAGCAAGTAAATAATAGCTAACATTTACAGAGCACTTTAAGATTTGCAAAATGCTTTCCATATTCCTCATCTAATTCATAATAACCCTGGGAATAAGGGCTATTATTTCCCCAATTTTACAAATGAGCAAATTGAAGGGATGGGGGATATGGGGAGATGAAGTAATATTTGCTGAGGCAGAATTCCAATGCAGTTCTTCCCAATTCCAAGTTCAGGGCTCCCTCTGCTTTGGCATCTTTTTGCTTAAATGTCAATCATCTAAACTCGTATTTGTCCAAAGATGGCCTGTCAAAATTCTTCCCTTTAAAATAGCACATAAAAATATACTCAAAATTTACAGGCCATATCAAAATAAAAATTAAGGGAAACTATACAACTTCTGTTCTAGATGGAAACTAATGTGAACTCTAAACACTAAAAACAATGCTGGAAACTTCTCCAAGAAACAAAAAATATGAAACTCCTAGAAGCAGCAAAAAACCATAGTTAAAAAAAAAAAAATCCCACATTTTTAAAGAATTACAAAAAATCAAAGCAACAATTATCACTGTTTCTGAAAAATGATTAAAAGAAACAACACTAAAATGTAATGAGACAGATATTTTTCTACATCAAACAAGGACAATGGAAATGACACCTTTGTATTTACAGGCTACTCTCAAATCTTTTCAGGTTCCAGAATGCTAACTCGGGATTCAAAGAGTATTAATGAAAAGCTTCAACTACATAATAAGAAAGAAATTTTGTTTTTTATCTGAGAATCAGATGCTAAGAATAACATATTTCAATGATTGCTATTTAGTCACACTCCATTTACAGAGGTTACCTCTATATCAAGAGAAAGATTTTGCTTAAAAACAAAGAAATTCCATGATATTTAATTCTACTAATGAAGAAAAAAATTTCCCCAGATTTCTCTTATCAGACATGCTTTGAAAATTTATATAACTAAAGAAGATGCTTGATTTCACAGCTATCATTTTTCAGATAGAGGTTCTAGAATTCAGGGACTCCAATGTTCACTAGAGTTTTGAGCCATCCTTTCCTTCTTTGACAATGCATCCTAAACTATAGACCATGACAGCAGATGATACTTCTCCATACCATATGCTTTCAGCTACTATTAAGTAATCTATGATTCTATTTCGAGAAAATGTAATAATACTAACCATAGTCACTTAGTTCAAATATCTCATTTTATTTTTATGTATGAGGGTACTAAGATCGAGAAATGCTAAGTACCTTGCCCAAGGTCACACAGCTGGTTAACAACTGCACTATTAGAACCTAGATTTTTCTGGTGACTTTGCAGAACCTGAGGTTTACAGGTACAGACACAACACTGGGTTCTAAAAAGCAAAGCAAACAAAGCATGAGCTTTGGCAGGTCTTCTCAAGAAGAAAAAGTTAGGAGCATCCAGAAGAGCAGCCTCAATGATTATATTAGTCTCCAAGTCAATGGATAATTTTTCCCCCCAGCAAAGGCTACTCATCAAAATGATCTAAGGTATAAAGGAATTGTGATCTGCAAATTTGTGGAGGGAGTATTCACAGCAAGGAAATCCTACTTTTATGAAGTATAATTCCACAGCACCTAATTTTAAAGTAATCTTCCTTTTAAACACAGATGGTTTCACTGATCATTAGGAAATCAATTACTTCATTAAAATGACAAAGATTACAAATAATAACCTAAATTCTGACTAGAACTTAAAATAAACAGTATTTTTAAAAATGGTATGAGGTCTTTGGCCTAAATTATATTACTGCAGTTTCATGCCAATCTGGTATACTACCACAGCCACAATCATAAAAAACCCAAAGCACAACTGAAAATTAAAATATAAACTATTTTATAAAATTGAAATCTGTCAAAGTTTTCTAGAGTAAAAGCATCTGTTGAAAGGGTTTAACAAATAAGATTCATATATAGAAGATAGTTAATTTATCCTGTACCATGAAGGTACAAGGTAATATGGTTAATTGAACTTTCCATATAACTGAAACGGTAATCTTGGTTTTTTGAAAGGTAAACTAACAGATCTTTCAAAAACATGAAAGTTTCGAAATTGTCTCTAAAAATAGGTTCTAAGGAGCAGCTAGGTGGTGCAGTGAATAGAGCACCAGCCCTGAAGTTAGGAAGGCATGAGTTCAAATCTGACCTCAGACACTTAACACTTCCTAGCTGTATGACCTTGAGCAAGTCACTTAACTCCAACTGCCTCGGGGGAAAAAGTAAAAAATAAAATAAAATAAAATAGGTTCTAAGGGGTTCAGGAGGAAAATGTCTTAAGTTTTAGTGAATGAAGTTTGTGACATCTATAGTGCCCACACTCTGGAGAGCTAAGGTTGCTAAATATAACTATTTAAACTGAAAGAACTGAACATGGTTCAAAGACTCATACACCCACAAGAATGCTAAGTCTTTCTTTCAACTTTCTCTAAGGAAAGCCTTCACAACTAAATAGTAGTGAACAACTGTAGAAAACAATGTTGATAATTTCATCTAATTTGACTAACCTGTTGAAACTCTAATGGAATACAGCTAGCACAAATACTTAGGGGGTATTTTACCTCACCTTTTATCTGCAGCACATCTTTGAGTTTGTCCTCTGTTAACCTTGACCCACGAAGACATTTTTAAATCCTACAACAATTAATTCAGGTTATTTGCCTTCAGGATCAAAATGATTAAATATTTCACACCACCATTTGAAAAGAGAAAATTTCCCCAATAAAGCCAGGTTTCTCGCCAATGACAGTCAATTTTTAATAAGCATTGTAATAGGGAAACAGTAAAATTAAAATCCACAAATAATACAAAAACTTCATTTATAAGCTATAAGATAAATGAAGTCATTTTAAATGGGAGGACACCAGCTTTAAAAGAACTGAGGTGCATATGAATGAATGAATAAGCATTTATTAAGCACCAACTAAGTGCTAAGCATTGGGAATACAGATGCAAAGACAGTTCTGGTCCTCAAGGAGCTTACATTCTTTTTATGTCCTAAATTTTATATTTAAAATTCTGAATTTATTCTATTTGTTGAAAATAAACATTTTCATATGTAAAGCAAAACAGAAAAAGAGGACAAATCTCTAATATGTCCAGATTACTTTTCCTTTTAAGCACAGAAATTCAATATGTAACTTTCAAAGTTGTTTAATCTATCAGAATTTCCATATACACAAGTTGCTCATGAAAAAGTGCTTTGATACAGAAAGTTACAGGCGAATTAAGCAGTAGGGGAGTAGACAGACATACACTCAACAGGAACAATAGCAGAGTGGATCTGATTAAGAACAGGGCAAGATGGTAGTACCCAGTGGTACTAGTTTTAAGTATGGAGAAGCAGCAGGGCATAGCACATAAGACAACTGGCATTGAAGTGGAAGTTTTCCCACTTTTGAACCATACTGATTTTATAACCTGGGCAAATAACTTCATTTCTCTGGATTCTAGGTAGCTCCTTAGACAAAAAAGTTGCCCAGTTGTGTTAGTAGAGGCAGATTCCTCACTCAGGAGTTCTCTCCACCAATGAATCACAAATCCATTCCTATTCCCAGCCCAATCTAGCCCCTAGTATAACATGATGGTTTTGTTGTTTTATTTGTTTCCATACCCAGTGCCTTGATCATAGGTACTTAGTAAATATTTTGAAAATTAAACTAAATTGAAAAGGGGCCTGTTACAGGGCTCCTAGGATATCTCTGAAAGGAACAATGACCTTCAATGGAATAGACTCAGCTAAGCCTTGATGCTTCCTAACATTTCCCGTTCACTGACATTTTAATTTTATTATTTCAGCAAAAATCAACCTAACTCAAACCTTTTATACCTTTTATTCCTGGAGATGCTGCTGCTGGATTTCTCTCCTCCCTTTTGGTAAGAAAGCAGGTTCCCTCCACCCTTGTCTTTCAAGCAAACCCTAGGATGCGACAAGAGGTGTTAAAAGATGGTCCAGTGGGGTCTTCAAAGATCTAAGGTAGACTTATTTACATCTCTGAGTTAACTATTTATTATCCTCCAGCCAAAGCAAAAAAAAAAAGGATTATACTAAATGCTCCTATAGTGTTCCCCTATATGTGTGCCTAGACAGTCTCAAGCTTCTCCAATTGCCAGGAGAGTTGAGCCACCACACCAATTTCTCCCCATCTTTACTATTAGACTGACCTCAATTTTATGACATTCCTTCCTGAACACATTCCAATTTCAGGGATAATATTCATGCCCTCTGAACTTTTCAAAATTCTCTCCCCCCAATTCAAAACAAAAGCCCAGTATAATCCATTCCATAAGGCTTTCCTTGACACAATCTTAAAAATTTACTAAGAATTATCTCTATGGACATTAAGATTAAGGAAAATAAATTAGGTGACTGTTCCAGTCACTTAAATAGTTAACAAAACAAGAACTAGTATTTTCAGAAAACTTAAGAAACAGGTTTTTCTGAATCCAATGAAAAGACCACTAGACTTGGACTCAAAGGATCTGGGTTCCAATCCAGAACCTGATATTTGCTTTCTATGTGACCCCGGGTAAGTCACAATCCCTTTTTGTTTCAGTTTCTTTATTTATAAAGCAAATGATCCTCAAGCTATGTCCTCCCCTTCCCTGTCTTGGATATGAGAACGTCTTTCTCATCCACACTAGAAACACAGCAGCCATTCACCAGCCTAACAGGCAGAGAAGCTTTGACCTGTTCTGTTTTCAACATGGGTTGGTTCATTTGCACTTAGGCAACCTCACAGCCTCTTCCCTATTGGGGGCTTAAGGATGGATTTAATATAGACAGTGAATCAGCTTTAGCCCAATGCAATTCAGAACTCCTAATCTAAAAAGACTCACCAACCTCAATTTAATTGATAGTAGGGATTAGAGACATGCTTTGAACTCTTTTTTAACATAAAAAATGTCCTGGACCTGACATGATAATAGTTGCAATACTTCCGCTGTATTACATAACTGAACAAACATAATAAATACAATAATTTAAAAATAATTTCTATTATTAATAAAATTTAAGCAATAATGTGTACATTGTAAGATATTTATCCCGATAGTAGAAGCTATGTTTATCTACTTCCGAATTCACAATTGGATTCAAAGTAGGGGAATGGGCTTAATCCCAAACTGAGAACCTCTAATCCTTTGAGGTCCATTTTAACTTTAAATTCTATGGTCTTATTCTTCCTATTATATTTGTCCACCTAATAGGAATCTAAAACAGGACAGACCCATCTCCCAAAGCCTCTGCCTTCATACCACAAAGCAGTTTCTATTGCAGGTCAAAACTAAGTCAATCAACAAGACATTTATCAAGTGCCTACCATGTGCTAAGTCTAGAGAAGTACAAGAGCCTTTCCTCATCTCTGCAGACAGGAATGAGATGATAGCAATTCAAGTTAAGCACTGTCAGCACCTCTCAAAGAGGCCAGATGTCACAAAGAGGCAAGAAGGGAGAGGAAGAAAATGTAGAAATGAAAAGAAGGAAGGGGGAAAAAGGGGAAAGAATGGAAGAAAATGAAAGGGAAAGTTAATTGGATAATAATTATTTTAATTCAGTAATTCAAGTAATACAAACTAGTAACAGCTTTTTCAATGAAATAAATAATTGTTTAAAAAGGGTCAGCCCATCCAACCACAGAAGAAAAATGCAGTAGATGTTGAACACATTTCCCAGAAAATTACATGTATAACAAAGACAGATTGGACAAATGCTAACAGATGGACAATAAATTGGACTTAGCATGGTACAGTGGAAAAGGCATTTGATTCTGAAGTTAAGAGGATCTTGGTCCAAATTTCAAATCTCCCCATTGTGTGGCCATAATAAACAAGCTGCAATCTCTTGCTGGGGCCTATTTTTTTCATCCCTAAGGTGAAGGGGT
The DNA here is from genome assembly GCA_023553655.1 of Myrmecobius fasciatus. Lineage (NCBI taxonomy): Eukaryota > Metazoa > Chordata > Mammalia > Dasyuromorphia > Myrmecobiidae > Myrmecobius > Myrmecobius fasciatus. The sequence goes on along the minus strand of JAJPUD010001074.1, from coordinate 85,377 downwards.
TCAATTCAAGAGCCTCTGAGGCCCCTTTCAGCTCCCAGATACTTCCTCTTCTCCAGTCAGCTTCACATCCTCTTTGCAAATAAGAGAGTACAAACCAGAAGAGTTCAACCCTAAAAAAAAGCCATCTAAAATAGTTACTTTCACTTCCTCAACTATCATTTTCTAAAACCTCTGAAATCTGATTTCTAACCTCATTATTTAACTGAAACTGAATCCTCCAACTTATCTATGCTCTTATTTAATCCTCATTTTCAACCTTTTTGTTTTCTCTGTAGGATTTGATGCTGATCACCTTCTATCAGAGGTTCTACAAGCCCTTTTTTTTTTTTTTTTTTTTTTTTTTTGTAAATTTTGATAACTGGATTTAAGTATAACTGGATTCTTTGGTAATCCTATGTATCCATTAGACATTTAAAAACATTATTTTGCAAAGGGATCCATAGGTTCCATCAGACTGCCAAAAAGTTCCGCAACACAAAAAAGTTAAAGAACGCTTCTTAGATGCTCTTTCCTCTCTAGGTTTTTCGTGACTAACCAACTTGTCTGACCGAAACTTCTTTAACCGGATCTTCATCCAAGTTATACCTACTAATTGTAAGTGTCTCCAAACATTTTCTTCTTTCTTTCCAAACTATCTCACTTGATCTTATTGATTTCTATGATTTAATTACTATCTTTCTGCAGATGATTCTGAAACACAAATATACATCTCTAGTTTCTCTAATATTCAGTTTTGTGACACCCAATCAAACAGGATGTTCCATGGGCATCTCAAACTCCACCCGTCCAAAAGAAGAGTTGTTACCTTCCTCCTCCTACTTTCCTCTCTTCAGAACTTTCCTATTAGTGTCAAGAGCACCATCATCTTTCCACTACCCAGGTTTAAAATCTCAGTGTTCTCTCTCTATGACTTACCTCACATATACAATTAGTTGCCAAATCATGTAATTTCTTTCTTTTAAACATCTCTCACTTATGAGCTCTTCTTTCAAATTACATAATTACTATTTTAGTTCAAGTCCAAAATAACTTCTCACTTATTGCAATAGCCTTCTAATTGGTCTTCCTGCTTCATGTCTCTCCCCCTTCTTGTATTCTCCACTCCACTGAGCTGCCCAAAACAATGTAACTGTGATTATGTCAACCTCTTACTCAATAAAACTCCAGTGACCTCCTATTCCTTCCAGAAACAAATATAAAATACTCTGGCATTTAAATCTCTTTACCTTCCTATTTTTTCAATGTTCTTCATTCTACTCCTTTCCAACCCTCTATGATTCAGCATATTGATCTACTTGTTACTCCACTATTTCACACTCGGATGCCTTTGCACTGGCTGTTCTCAATGACTGGCATACTTTCTTCCCAAACCTGAAACTCTTAAAATCTCTGGCTTCCCTTTAGACTCAGCTAAAATCTTACCTCCAGGAGGCATTGCCAATTTCAACTGTTATCCCCTCCTCGACCCCCAAGTTGTTAGTGCCAGCCCCTCAGATACCTTCCATTTAATTTGTATTTACCTTGCATGTTCTGATTTGTGCATCTTTTGCCCTTAAGAGCAAGAACTTACACTTTTTCTATGAATCTGCTTATACAGGCATCACATAAACCCTTAATGCCTGCTGACTAAATTTTATCTCGCCTCTAGTCCCCAGATGCTCTCAGTTCTGCTCTTCTTCCCCCCTTCTCGATTAGTGATTCTCTTGGTACCCTATTTCAGGAAAGCCCCTAAATATGCTTAACTTCCCACCTTACTCTGTCCTCCAGTCTCTCAACTGTTTCTAGCACAAAATTGCCTCTCCTCCACCCCCTCCAGTTTTGTAAGCATTACCAATTCAACAATAAGGAAAATGGCTCTCACATACCTCTGCATCCCTCCCAGAAGAACCTCCACCCACTAGAATGCAATTTCCCTTAAATCAGAAACTGTCTTTGCTTTTCATTAGTGTCCCCAGTTTGGGCACTGAGCTTGCCAAATAATACCACTTAGCACAGAGCCTGATACCTAAGAAGCTCTTAACATCTTTTTCATTCATTCAATTAAAGTCTAGATTAGATAAAATTGGGCAGGTCTGAATTTGAGAAAATAAATAATTTTTAAAAGAGCGGTATTACAAGCTGGTCTCGGCCTCAAAAACCACCCATCTTCTTAACAGTGAAGTTGTCTTAGTGCTATTATATCTGGGATTCATGTAATATCACAATTTCACAAGAAACACAAATGTGGCAAAGAGTCAAGTAATGACAGATTGGTATAAGAACTATTGTAGAGAGTTATCATTAATGGCTTACTTTGGGGAAATAACAAAGATCATCAAGGATGCCTATGATAAAGAGATGAGTCTTTAATGACAATAAGGTCAAGGGGTTACTGGATCCAGTAGTAAATAGCTATTTGCAAAATGTTAAAAATCAGCAGAGAAAAGATTTTCACTGTGATAGTCATTTCACCTATCTGAGCTTCCACACCCTCAGCTTTAAAGTAGAAATGAACATTAAAGTATCATTAATGTGAATTGTTCTCTCCAGCAGATTTACAGAAAGACAAACAAGAAATGCACAAGATGAGATGGGGAGGGGAGTCAACTATCATAGTGGAGACAGTCTACACGCTGATCACCGTCTTATCGAAATATTGTTACTTTTAAAACTCACGTTCCTATATCGCTTTGTGCTTTCCTCACAACGATCCTGAGAGCTGATAAGTAGGAGAGAAGGGGAAAAGAAGAAATGACTGAGGACAATGAAGCAAAAAGCAGAGAAAATGAAGGGAAAGTGAGAAAGTTACTGAGTATAAAAAGAGAGGAAAGCAAGGGAAAGCAAGGAGAAAATCGAAAAAATGAGGAAGATTGAAAAGGAAGGGGAGGAAAAAAAGGTGAAAAGGGTAAAAGAGAAGGGTTAAAGATGAGAGAAGAGGGAAAAGGAGACTGGAAAGGCAGAGATGGAGGGAAAAAAAGATATGGGAGGGCCGAAAGAGGAAGGAGAGGAGGGACAGGCACGAGATGGAGTGAATGGAGAAAAGGAGGGAAAAGAAGTGAAAACACGAGAAGGCGGTGGAGAAGATAGAGGCCGGAAAGGAAAGGAAAGGTAGGACTGGGGCGAAGAAGACGGACGTCAGAGGGAGCAGCTGCGGGTTGGAGAACTGAGGGTGGGTGAGTAAGGTCTCCGGCCACCGTCGCTGGAGCGCCCGACAGGGCTAAAAAGCAAAGGGGGAGGATCTGGGGCCGGGATGTCGGGAACGGGAGGCCCGAGGTCAGCCAGCGCCGAAGCTCCATATGGAGGCAGAGCCAGAGAGCGAGGTCAATTCTTGGAGAAGTATATCCTAAGGAGGAGAGGGGTGTGTGCACTTACCAGAGCTGGGAAGTGGCACTGCTAGGCGTCCAGCTCCAAGGCTCCCGCTGGGCCGACCTCCACTCACACCCAGGGGCCGCCGCGGCGTACAGGCCCCAACGCTACACCCGACCCCCCCACCCACCACCAGCTGCTACCTTCGATCCGTTTCCGGCTCCGGCTCAGCTTCCGGTTCCTGTTCCGGTTCCGTACTCCAGGCTGCGGCTTCGTCGCTCCTGGAGACGGACGCTTTACAGCAGGATGCGGACGAGAGCGCCCCCTGCCAAATAGGAGGACCAGCAAAGTCTGAACCTGAGTTAGGATTAAAGAGGGGGGAGAAGGTAAGAGAGAGAAGGAGCAGGAGATAAATTGGAAGAAGAGGAAAGGTAAAGGGGGAGAAAGGAAAAAGGGATGAGAGAGAAAGAGGAAGAAGACGAGAATAATGTTTTCAAATGCATAAAAGAAAATGCATAATTTTACAAAGGAAATCAATGATAATACATAAGCATACATATATATTATATATAGTCTCTGCATATATATTACATATGAAATCCAACCCCTCTCATTTTATATATGATAAACTAGAATCCAAAGAAGAGGATTAACAAATGAAGAAGTAATTAAGTGCCTCCTATGTGACAGGCACTATGCTAAACTCTGGAGATACAAAAAGAATCGAGTCCCCTAGCTTCAAAGAACTCACAATCTAAATGGGAGATACAGCATGCAAATATACAAGATAAATAGGAAATAATTAGTAGAAGGAAGGCACTAGAATTAAGAGGGAATGTAAAAGATGTGACTTTAATTGGGATTTTAAATGTGGGGAGTTAACAGAAGTGGAAAAGATTAAAAGGAGTGGCAACAATATATAAAAGAACTATACAAGAAAGATATTAATATCATCAATAACCACAAAATTATGGTTACTGATCTAGGATCATACATCCTAGAAAATTAAATGAAGTGGACCTTAGAAACCATTGCTAACAATAAGGCTAGTGTAGATGATAAAATTCCAGATGTGCTATTTAAAATCTTAAAAGATGCTGCTGTTAAAATGCGGTACTCCATATGCCAGGAAATTTGAAAAACAAAACAGTAGCAATCAGATTGGAAAAGATCATTTACATCCCAGTCCTAAAAAGAAATGTTCACACTATTAAACAATTGTGCTCATTTCACATTCCAGAAAGGTTATGCTTAAGATTCTCCAAGCTAGGCTTTAACAATATGTGAACTGAGAATCACAAGGAGAGTAACCTGGCTTTCAAAGAGTCAGGAAGAAGAAGCCAAATTTCCAATATTCATTGGAGTATGGTTGAAAGCCAGGGAGTTCCAGAAAAACAACAAGTTCTGTTTCATTGACTACAGGCCTTGGACTTTGTGGATCACAGCCAATATGGCAAGTCCTTAAATAAATGGGAGCACTATATATCTCCTGACTTGGCCTATATTTGGGCCAAGAAGCATCAGTTATAACAACATATAACAATTGATTAGTTTAAGACTGAAATAGGACTATGACAAAACTTTGTATATTTTCATACCTTAATTATTTAACTTTTATGCAGAGTATGTCATGCCAAATGCCAGACTAGATAAATCAAAAGCTAGAATTAAGGTTGCTGGAGAAATATCAACAATCTTAGATACACACGTGGTATCACCCTAAGGGTAGAAAGTAAAGAGGAATTAAGAAGCTTCTTAATGAGTGTAAAAGAGGAAAGTGTAAAAGCTGGCTTAAAGATTAACATCAAAAAAAAATAAAGATTTTGGCAAGTGATCCCCTCAGAGAAAAAAATGGAAGTAGTATCAGATTGGACTCAAAAATCACAGCAGATGATTACTGCATTCACGAAATTAAAAGACACTTGATGGCAAAGATATGGAAAATCTGTAAAACATACTAAAAGGCAGAGACATCATTTTGCTGACAAAGGTCTATGTAATCAAAACTATGGTTTTTGGTTTTTCCAAGGCTGTGAAAGTTGGACTATAAGAAAAATTGAGTGCCATAGAAACCATGCTTTCAAATTGTGGTGCTGGAGATGACTTTTGAAATTCCCGTGGACAGCAAAGAGATCAAATCAGTCAATACTTAAAGAAATTAATTAATGTTATTCTTTGGAAGGACAAATACTAAAGCTGAAACTTAAATACTCTGCTCATATAATGAAAAGATAGTAGTCATTGAAAAAGACCCTGATGTTGGAAAAGATTGAAGATAAAAGGAGAAAGGGATGGCAAAGAATGAGATAGTGTCATTGAATCAGCAAGTAAGAGATTTGACAGATTTCAGGATATGGTAAAAGACAGAAGGGCCTGGTGTAATATGGTCCCATGTTATCATGAAAAAATAAATGTGACTAAACTGAGCTATAACAAAAGAAGCCAAGGAAATTAGTAGGTAGAGTTAAGTAAGGAGATTATAACAGGTTTCAGGGACAGCCAAAAATAAATGTCTTTTTAATGGAGCATACAGGAGGCCAGCATTACTGCATCACAAGAGGAGCAAGATATTAAGAAGACTAGAAAGGGGCAACAGGGATAATTTACAAAGATCTTTAAATGCCAAATAAAGAATTTGTATTTTATCTAGGAGTCAATAAGGAGCCACTGGCATTTTTTTGTTTGTTTTGGGTTTTGGTTTTTGAGTTGAGGAAGCAACATAATCAGACCTGTACTTTAGCCGTGCCACTGTCAGAGAAGAGATTACTTTTCAAGACAACAACATGTATTAAGGACTAACTATGTGCCAAGAAATATACTAAGTGCTGTGGATACAGAAAAAGGGGAAAAACAGCTCCTGTCCTCTAGGAATTCACAATCAAATGGGAGATAAATGTGCCAACAATTGTATACAGTCTCCTTTGTAAAAGGACAAATTGGAGATAACAGAGGGAAAGAGCTAGCTTCTTGCAGAAAATGGGATTTTAGCTGAGACTTCAAGGAAGCCAAGAGGCAAAGATGAAATGAGAAGAGAATTCCAGTTATAGAAGGCAATTTGGGAAAAGGCAAGAAATAAGAAGATGGCCCATGTCACTGAATTGTAGAGTACCCCAATAAGGACAATCAAGTATCAGAAAATTGGAAAGTTTCCCCTTATTGGGAAAGCTAAAAAAAAGTCATTGTGAATCATTTTTTCTAGCCAAGGGAAGCTTAAAGAGACAGATCTGCATACATTGGAATAGGGGACTGCCCAGGAATGTATGAGCAAGCAATGGTGGCAGGGAGCAATCCAACACTCAAGGAAAGAGAGCCAAGACAGAACTCTAGGGTAGGAACCACTGAAGAAAGGATGCTGGAACTATTTCTGAATTCAGAAACAAAGTTCATCTGACAACTTTGTTGCCTACTGTCCAGGGTCACAGATTGAGGGTACAAAGGAGTGGTCATGGTCACTATGTATTGAATAAAGAATATGTTTCACAAGAATAATTGTGTGGCTCTGAGCCCAGGAACAGAAAAGCAAGGACAGTTTTCATTTTTAGCCCATTATCTACTTGATTCCTACAGTAGAATAACAAGGGCAGGAGTCCCATATCAAAAAGGAGCCAGAAGACAATTGATCTGAATGTACTGTCCCCCTAGTGGACAATCCAGCAGTGGTCTCCTGAAACTTCACACACACACACACACAACACACACACACACACACACACACACACACACCAACAGACCAAAATCTGGGTTAGAAACTTGTAGGGCTCAGAACAGGAGAGCAATAAACACAACGCTCCCTGGATCATACTATTTTTTTTTTTTTTTTTTTTGGCTGAGGCAGTTGGGGTTAAGTGACTTGCCCAGAGTCACACAGCTAGGAAGTGTCTGAGACCAGATTTGAACTCAGGTCCTCCTGACTTCAGGGCTGGTGCTCTCTCCACCGAGCCACCTAGCTGCCCCTTCCTGGATCATACTATTTTGGAAGCAATGAAAACCTTCGGGCTCCTCAGATTGAGCTGTGAAAGAGACAGAAGGACATAAAAGAAAAGCAATTCAGGTGAGACTTTCCCCTTGGAAGTGAGCAGAGCCTAGCCATAATGTAAAATCCAAAGTCAAGAAGATGGTTTGAAAAATGAGTAAACAAAAAAGAATATCACAAAAAAAGAGCTACTCTGGTGACAGAAAAGCCCAAGACACAAACACAGAAGACCATGATGAAAATTCCAGGGATTGTATTTCTTTTTTTTTTTTTTGCCTTTTTGCTGAGGCAATTGGGGTTAAGTGATTTGCCCAAGGTCACACAGCTAGGAGGCATTAAGTGTTTGAGGTCAAATTTGAACTCAGGACTTCCTGACTTCAGGGCTGGTGCTCTATCGACTGTGCCACCTAGCTGCCCCCCAGGGCTTGTATTTCAAAGGATCTCAGGCTCATCCCAGGCTGGACCATTCACAATTCACCATCATAGGTATCTGTCCCAACTGATTTTTGAGTGGTCAGAATCTGCCCCAGGTTTGGGTGCTGTATGTGCTCTTTCCCTCCTTACCCATATGGACAGTGTATGATAACACATTTTTTTTCCAGTTCTCATGACCTCTCAAACCTCTCCAAAACAGAACTTATGCACAAAAGATAAAGCAACTTTAACTGCTTTCATAGGTCTATGACAACCAGAATCCAAAAGAAAGTTTTTAAACATCTCAAAATGTCTCTTTGACTAAGATTTGGATGACCCATGTCACCTATCCCAAGAATCTCATTTTGATATAACCCACCTCCTATTGTCTTAACCAATCAGAGTTGATTGCTACTCCTCAGGAACACCTAATTCAAAGGATGTATAAATGTGAGCCCATCACCATGAGGGATCTTTGGCCTAAGAGAGATGGCCAAATGACCATACTTTTATTAATAAATGTGCTGGCCTTATTAATAAGATGATTAAATTACCAAGAAAAAACAAAAACCAGAAATATGGGAACTGATCTTCCCTGATCTGTCCTCACTCAGCCTTCCTCCTCTACAATACACACCCTTCAAGGCTGCACTGACACACCTAAGGACCTGACACAGACTTACATCAAAATTTATGCCTATAATCCAGTTCCTTCTTGCTCTTTACAATATCAAGGAGAGCCCAGTTCCAGATCAAGGAAGTTTGCTTGGCCATAGACAGTCAACTTGCCCACAGTCCCTCAGGAACAGAAGCCTGCCTGACAGAGAGTAGGACCCAGAAGCCCCAACACTACAAACCTCAGAGCTGCAAGACCTGAGGAAAGCAGGTTTTGCTTTCCTCCTGGTGGGGATGGGATAGGGCAGAGAACTGAGGAGAAGAGAGAGGGGACAGATCACAGGGACAGAACACTGTTACTACACTAAGCCAGAGGGAAAGAGCACAGCACCCAACTGGGACTAGGGCTGACCAAAAGTCAGTGGGAGTAGAGGTTTCCACGGGTGAATGGTGAATGGTCCAGCCTGCCATGAACCTGAGATCTTTGAGGTACAATCCCTAAGGAAACCACACACAAAGGGAAAGGAGTCAAGATGCATAAGGAAAAGCAATAAAAGGCTGGGGCTGGGGGTTATGGGAAAGTATCAAGATTTCAAAAAGTAGAGATCTCAAAGATCTTGAACACAGATAAATCAGCAGGAACAATAGTGACAACAGAAGAAAATATCGTCTCCAGATCTAGTAAATGGTTTTAGTGAATAATGCTGCAAAATAAAGGAAAGTGATCCAATATTTGATGAGATCTGCAGAATTTGAGAACATGAAATCAAAACACAGTATTCTTGAGAGAATATTGGAGAAAATGAGAATTATAAAAGCAGAATTTCTAACACCTGCAATTATCATAGTTCTAAGAGTATAGCACAAAGGAAAAGGGGAATTTAGGGAATCCAGAAAGAGCCTAAAGCACTCAATTTAGAATAGATACCTTGAAAACTTTGATGATATAAAAGAATGAAGAGAAAAGAGAGAGTGGACAATTAGAGGAGTCATGAATCAGATAATGAGGGTTTAGAGTAAGCAAAAAGAAAACATGGATAACGAGAGTTTAAAAAATTATTTTTAGGAAGGGATGCAAAATGAAATTTAAACTAAATTTAATTAGTTAATTAAACAAGTTGAAGGGGAGGAAAGGAAAGGGGAATCTACTTGACTGAGAGGAGAAAAGAGGGGAAAGAAATATATAACCAGATAATAACAGGAGAGAGGAGCTAATAAACAAGACCCTAAAGGGAAAAAGGTAACCAGAAGAAAGAATCTGGAATGAAGGGGAAGAAAGCCTGTGGAAACGGGGCCACCTTAGTAAAAAGAGTAAAGTAATTGAAGGAACATAATGTAATATCTACAATGAAAGAGGGGAAAAAGTCATAACTTAGAAAACAAAACAATTTTAGAGATAGATGGAGAAAAATATAAACCTTTTCATAACATTAAAAGTGTTAATCCAATAAAACAAAAAAGACAGATTGCAATCTGTTGCTTATAAGAAACATTTAAAAAGCAAAGATGCACAAAATAAAACTGAGAGAATGGAAATAAATTTATTATATGTCAAATTCAAAAAAGCAGGAATTAACATCATAATATCAAACAAAACACATTCAAAAAATAAAAAGGGATAAACAAGAAAACATATATTATAACCATAAGCAACAAAATTACCAGTAATAAATGTATATAATTCAAATGTCTCTGCATCTAAATTCATAAAAGAAACATTATTTGAACTTCAACTGGACATAGTAAAATAATTTGACAGTAGACTTAAATATCCATATCACTTTGCAGATAAATCTAACATAAAAATGAACAAAAAGAAAAATATGAAATTAAGATAATTTCTGTAGAAATGAGTTAAAAGATTTATAGCTTCTAAAATGGAGAGCAATACTATATATATGCACATATGTATACTTATATATCTAATATATATATGTATTTCTTTGCAACACAAAGAACTTTTTCATATATTTTATTTTTCCTCCAATTAAATGTTAAAATTTTTTTGACTTTGTAAAAAGTTTTGAGTTCCAAATTCTATTCTTCCTCTTGCACTTTCCTGAGGTGGCAAGCAATCCCATATAGTATATACATCTGCAATTGTGCAAAATATTTCCACATTAATAATTTTTTACTAGAAAACTTGAAAAAAGAAAGTGAAAATAACATTTCAGTCTGTATTCAGACAGTATTAGTTCTTTTTCTGGAGGTGGATAGCATGCTTCATCATGAATTCTTCAGGATGGTCATGGATCATTGTACTGCTGACAAAAGGTAAGTCATTCACAATTCATCATTATACAGTCTTGCTGTTACTGTGTACAATGTTCTCCTGATTCTGCTCACTTTACTTTCCATCAGTTCATATAAGTCTTTTCAGGTTTTTCTGAAATCATCCTGCTTGTCATTTCTTAGAGCACAATAATAGTCCATAACAATCATGTGCCACATTTTGTTTAGCCATTTCCCAATTGATGGGCATCTCTTTGATTTCCAATTCTAAGAGCCACTACAAATATTTTTGTACATATTGGTCCTTTTCTATTTTTTTAAATGTCTTTAGAATATAGAATGAGGAGAGAAAGGAATTAAAGGATTAAAGGTAAAAACTATCCATTTGTTGATATGATTATTTAGAAAACCTCAGGAAACAATCAGCAAAGATATTGAGACAATAGCTTTTTTAAATCTGTGTTTTCTTTCACAGCTTGACTCCAGTAGAAATATGTTTTGAATGAATGCAGATTCATTCTATATAAGCTTCATCAAATTGCTTGCCTTCTTAAGGAGAGTAGAGAATAGAAAGTGGGAAAGAATTTGTAACTCAAAAATTTTTTAAATGAAGGTTAGAAATACAATATGATCTGTTTATCTTCTAATTTTTATCAGGTTATAAAATAAATCCTCAAAAATCAATAGCAATTCTTTTTTATAGATAATATTTTTTCTTCAAAAGGACTTTTATTCAGACCTATGGTTTTAACATTCATCTCCACAAACCTGTACATACTTCTCCAAAAAACTAAAGTGTGACTGATTTTGTTTATGTAGATGGGTATTAGCAGTTATTAAATATTATAAAGATAAATCCATCTTACTAAAACATATTCATAATCTGACAGTTTCATGCAACATTGATAAAATGAACAGTGTTTGAAAGAATCAACTAAGCACAGCAATTATGTAAGGCAAAAAAAAAAAATGCTCTATAGGAGCGTTAACTCAGGATGTGTGCTGGCATTCTGGATAGAAACAAAGGCATTTTTTACCCATGCTATAAAAATATACCCAAATTAGTTGTCTATGTTCTATCCATTCATTTTACAGAGAATTAAGTATTGCTCTAGTATACCATTGCCCCAAGATACATGTTTTTTTTTTTGTTTGTTTTTTTTTTTTTGCTTTTTGCTTAGGCAATTGAGGTTAAGTGACTTGCCCAGGGTCACACAGCTAGGGAATGTTAAGTGTCTGAGACCAGATTTGAACTCAGGTCTTCCTGACTTCAGGGCTGGTGCTCTAACCACTGCACCACCTAGCTGCCCTACTTTTTTTTTTTTTCAAAAAAGAAATAACAGGGCAGCTAGGTGGTGCAGTAGATAGAGCACTAGCCCTGAAGTCAGGAGGACCTGAGTTCAAATTTGGTTACTTAACACTGCCTAGCTGTGTGACCCTGGGCAAGTCACTTAACCCCAATTGCCTCAGCCAATAAATAAAAATAACAATTTACCAACTTACATATTGTTATTAGCCTTCATACCAACGGATGAAAACAGAAGGGTTGTCACATATAAAGAAATATTTTAATATGCATGTGAAAATTTTGAATTCTGAGTTCCAAATTTTCTCCCTCCCTTCCTTACCTTTTCCCTCTCTTAAAATAGTAAGCAATTTGATATGTTATATATGTGTAGTCATATAAAACATTTTCATTAATCATGTTGTAGAAGGGGAAGACCAAAAGGAAAAAAAAAAGCACAGAAAAAATAAAGGAAAAATCATATGCTTTAATCTGCATTCTCCTGAACACATCCTTAGCTTGTAAAATGATCATTTTTCAGGGTTTTTTTAATTAAAGCCTTTTATTTTCAAAACATATGCCTGGATAATTTTTCAACATTGACCCTTGCAAAACCTTGTATTCCAAATTTTTCCCCTCTTCTCCCCATTCCCTCACCTAGATGACAAGTAATCCAATATATGTTAAACAAGTGCAATTCTTCTATATATATTTCTACAATTATTGTGCTGCACAAGAAAAATCAGATCAAAAAAGAAAAAAGAAAACAAAATGCAAGGAAACAACAAAAAGAGTGAAAATGCTGTTGTGGTTTATACTCAGTCACCACAGTCCTCTCTCTGGGTGTAGATAGCTCTCTTCATCACAAGATCATTGAAACTGGCCTGAATCATCTTGTGGAGAACAGCCAAGCTCATTAGAATTGATCTTTGTATAATCTTTTTGTTGCTGAATACAATGATGATCTGGTTCTGCTCACTTTGCTTAATTCATGTAAGTCTCTCCAGGCCTCTCTGAAATCATCCTGCTATCATTTCTTATAGAACAATAATATTCCATGACATTCATATACCATAATTTATTCAGCCATTCTCCAACTGATAGGCATCCCCTCAATTTCCAGTTTCTTGCCACTACAAAACATTTTTGCACATGTGGGTCCCTTTCCCAAGAGTTTTGAGTTTTTTGGGTTTTTTTTTTTAAGAAATTTATCTCATGTTTGGCTCAGTATTTGATTAGTGTTTGTTATAAATGCTACATTCATAGTGACAGTGATTTTTAAATGATTATTGACTTCAATTTAGTTCAGGGAACATGTGTGATTTGTCTATCACTCACTATCCCTGTCAACAAAGTGCATTGCAGTCAATGGGAATTTATTCACCTCCTATGTATCAGAAGGTCTCTTTAGCTAGACTGCATAGTGTGAGTTTGGAAAGATAGGTTGGGAACAGTTTGAGAAGGACTTGGAAAAATTAAAGAGTAATTTATATTTTATCCTAGGGGAGCAATAGGAAGCCACTGTGATTCATAGTACAAATTCCTTATGTTCTGTACACTCGGTGCCTGGGAAGATGCCATTTAGAGAAAGAGGGAAACTAAAAAGAACCAACCAGGTCGAAAGCAAAGTTTAGGAAAGTGCTAATTTCCAGCAGCTGGGCGAAAAGTAGATTTTTTTCCCCCACCTGACAGTAGTAAGACATTTGACAGGATGCAATTCCGCACCGGTGCAGCGGGAGGAGCCAGACCAGAGCAGGAGCAGGTCCTTCTGCAGGAGACACTCGCTCACTTCAGGGTGAGGGGGAGGAGCCCAATCCTAAAATGGCACGGCGGCGAGCATTCTCCCTAGCCAATGGGAAGTCAGGTTAGTTTGGGGGTACGGTCGTGGGGCCCAATGAGCGAGTTGGGTGTAGACGAGGGGCAGCCGGGCGCGGAGGAGGGGGTGAGGGACGGTTGGGACCGAGGCTGTCTTGAGGGGTTGCGGGGCGCCGCGGGGCTGAGGCAGGGGTCGGGATGCGGACGGGGCAGCGGCAGTGACTGGAGCTGCCGCCAGACATGAACTCGCTGGAGCAAGCGGAAGGTAGGGACGCCGGCACACTCGTGTCTGCCCGCCCCCGCCCAGTCGGAAGCTGCTCTCCTTTGCGAACCGAGGAAATTGGAGTGGGGGGAGGTGGGAAGCTGAGACCCCACCCCCAGGGTGTCCAGGAAGCTCAGGCCTGAGGAGACACAGCCGGGGTTGGGTGAGGCGGGACTCACGTCCTGCCAGGAAGCCTCTGGATGCTCCCAGGAGCCCCTGGGACAGCCCCGGCCCAGCCCCTCGGTTCCGGAAAAGAGCTTTCTGGCTGTCAGGCTGACTTGATTGGTGTCGTGGATTGTGTGTGTATTCATTTCCTCAAGTTTAGAGCAATAAACAACTCTAATTTTGACTCGCAATGGTTTCGGATACTAATCGTGGTAAGAAAGGACTTCAGTCTCTCCTTTTTGAATTTGTCATCGACCTTATGTAAATTCACATCTTAAGACTCATGTTTTATATCGTGTCCTCTGAAGCGTATTTTTTAGTTTAAAAGAACAACTATCTTAGGTGGTTATAAGCAATTTCAGGTTGTGTGTGTGTGTGTGTGTGTGTGTGTGTGTGTGTACACACGCATAAATTTATATTTTTTTGAGGCAGTGGGGGATAAGTGACTTGCCCGGGATCACACAGTAGTAAATGTCTGAGGTTTTCTATTCCAGGGTCACAGCTCTATCCACCGCACCACTTACTTACCTGCCCCAGCTTTTATATTTTATTAATAGAAGGAATATACAGAGATGGGGGAGGAGTCTGTGGGGAAAGTTTTGTATGGGAATTCCATCGCCAGATGCAGATCCACAACTCTGATTAATTTATACTCTGGAAAGTTGTCTGGGTCCTTAAGAGATTAATGGTATAAAGTATGATTTGAAAGCTCCCTTCCAACTTGCTTAAGGTTGTATGACATTCATTGAAGGGGAAATGCCTCTCACATCAATTATAAGCTATTACGTCTGTTTATATGTTTATAAAACCAAACAGTGTCATACATATATAGTTAAAACCCCATATGTTATTCAATAAAATGTTTAATTTTAAATTATGTGTTTAATTTCCAGTACTCCAAGGGTTAAAAAGAAATGAAAGCTTAGTAGACTTTTTTCTTTCAGTCTGTAAACTGAGAGAACTCAACTGAATGCTTCTGTTACTTAATATAACATAATGTATATTTAGCTTTTCAACAAGTCAGATGACTGTTTTCCCCATATGTTAAATAGAAATAAGAAATAATTCTAATTAATGCTCAGAGATGAGATAATGAACATGTAACTTGACTGAATGTAAATATTTTGTATCATATTTCCAACTTGATAGATGAAACCAATATCAGTGATTAGTATTCTGAAATGTTTTTGCCTTAGATCTCAAGGCTTTTGAGAGAAGACTTACTGAATATATTTCTTGTTTACAACCTGCTACAGGACGTTGGAGAAGTAAGTTAATTGACTGTTTTTTAAGAGAAGAGGAATTAATATTCAATATTTTTCCTTTCTATAAGAGTAATTTACTTTTTTATAAATTTTATGTAGAAAATACATATTTTGCAAGATACCACTTTGACTTTTCCATTAAAATCAACTTCAGATTATTTGTATCTTCGTCATTAAAATGTTTACATTTGTAATGTTTTTAAATCGATTTAAAATAAATGTTATAAAAATGTCCCAAACTTATGGTATTTTAGGCTATACAGTTTCCTAAATTATTAGTAATAATAAAAGTTTTAATTATAAGAAACATCATAGAGACTATGAAGTGGAAAGTAAATGGTCTTTATAGTACATTGTACTATAATTATGGCAATTTAGTTTATTTTTGAAGCAATTGGGGTTAAGGGACTTGCTCAGAGTCACACAACTAGTGTTAAATGTCTGAGACAGAATTTGAACTTGGATTCTCCAGACTCCAGGGCTGGTGCTTTATCCACTTATGCCATCTAGCTGCCCATTATGGTATTTTAGAAGGTCATCTTCATTAGGATGTACTGTACTCTAGGCATGGTACAAAATCTAGTTTAAAATACACAGTTTTCTGTAGAAATGTAAAGATGGTTTTTTTTTTTTTAAAGTAATAACATGTCAATATTTAGTCTATTCTGTACATGTTCTGGATAATTAATAGCCTCAGTTTCTTAGATTGTTACTACTTTCTAATCCTTTCAACATCCTTATGTCTCCTAGCAATTAAATCTTTTTCTCCTCTCACTAATGTGACTTAGTTTCTTCCTTCACTAAGAATTATTCAGCATGAGCTTTTTTAGCTCTCTTCTATTCTTTACAAATTGTAGCATCATCACCCCCAGGATTTACTATAGTCACTAAGAGAAAAGGATATCACTTCTGTTCAATAAGGCCCTTGATCCTATACCATCCCACTTTGAGACTTTGCTGTGAATATGCCCCATTTATAATTTTATTCATGCTATTTCCCATTTTCTAGAATATCTTCCCTGCACTTTATCACCTGTTGAATTCCTACCTTTTGAAACCTGAACCCAAAACCAACTATAGTACTTGGCTTTGAGATGGTTCTTATTTATGAAAAACTATATTATAATTTACCTTATAGCCTTATCCAACTACTATATTGTAAGCTCTGTGAGGGCATGAACTCTATGAGGATTTCATATCTAAATTTGCATCTTAATACCTGGCACAGGAGATGGTTAATGTTCTGAACATAGTAGGGACATAATATTTGTTAAATAAATGAATGAATAGGATGAATGCCTCCTACATTTCACCTCAGAAGGTCTGTAACATCCAAATAACAAATAATATTCATATAATTGTATATGAATACATGATTTTACCCCACTATTAAATAGATCTGTTGAATGAGAGCATTTTTAATGGATTTATAGCTTTGTCATTTCTCAGTCTTTCTCCTTTTTAAAATGTTTGCTTTCAAATAATTTTTGTTGAATTTTGAGAGAACTTGATCATAAATAACTACTTTTTAAATTAATAGCTTTTTAATTTTCAAAATACGTGAAAAGATAGTTTTCAACATTCATCTTTACAAAACTTTGTGTTCCAAATTGTTCTTTCTGCTGCCCTTCTCTAGACAGCAAGCAATAAACATATTTCTATATTCATCATGCTGTGCAAGAAACATCAGATGAAAAAGGGGCAAAAACCACAAGAAAGAAAAAAAACCAAGTCCCCCCCCAACTACTTAGCACTAGTTTATATATGACTATTCCTTAAAAAACAAAACAAACAAACAAACAAAACCTGATAGAGACAGTTAGGTGGGGCAGTGGATAGAGCACCAGCCCTGAAGTTAGGAGGACTTGAGTTCAAATGTGGCCTCAGACACTTACCACTTCCTAGCTGTGTTACCCTGGGCAAGTCACTTAACCCTAATTGCCTCAGCAAAAAAAACAAAAACAAAAAAACAACTGGTGGCCAAGATTTTAGTGTATATTTTATGAGACATTATTAGAACAGCTCTATATATGTATTGACTAATACCATGTGGTGGGAAAAAAAAAAGAAAATGGGGGGGAGAAAAGATTATTTTATTTTTGGACATCTTGGTTAATTGGCTAACAAGCTTAACCTGAAAACTCATTTTGTTTTAACTATTAAAGAAAAATCTTTTAAAACAATTCAGTATGTTTTCTTAAGTACAGCAAAATGAACATAATTTTTAAACTTTGAATATTCAAAATTATACATTGTTCAGACTTTATCTTTTGATTTGTCCCCAAAATGTAGAGTAGCCCCCCAAAAATTTGTATAATTAGAGTTTTGTCTCATTCTGATAATATAAGCTTCTTCACACATATCACACTTGATCAACACATAATCTTGTTGCTATGTACAATGCTTTCTTGGTTCTGTTTACTTCATTTAGCACTAGTTTATATATAACTACTCTTCATTACTATTACTATTATTCATTCTTTTTAAAAAATCTGAATGTGCTTTTTAAAATAGAATAATCAGTTACATATTCTCTCTCTAATATGTATTTTCCTTAATTTAAAAAAAAATGTGAAATTTTTATTATGGTAGAATTGTATTTTGACTTTTTAGAATTTCCAGAATAGGTATACTTAACTTTGAGAATCTTGCATTCACAGAAGTATTACTTTTTTCCTACCTGTAATTTATATTCTATACATCCACTAAGTTCCTTGAAGAAAATGCTGATCTTTAGTTGATTTTTTTTTTCTTACTGATTCATCTGCATTATTTTTAAGCTTTTCTTAAGTCCAGTAAACCCATGCCAGAATGGTGCCTCTGTGTTCCCACTTGAATATTGGAAGTTCACAGTGGGAGGTTGAGTTTTTCAAGGATATATATGGCAAGTTAGAACTTAGATTACACCTTTCCTGGTCAAATGCACTCTCAGTACTGCTTACTATAACTCTCATTTTAATAGGCATTGGTTTAACTGGTATTTAATAAATGTATTATTTGCTAATTTAGTTTTTATCTTTCATCAGTGATTCTTATAGTGGTGTCTGTCTGTACAGCTACTGGTGCCTGGAACTGGTTGATAGATCCGGAGACACAAAAGGTAGAATTAATTTGGATTTTTTTAAAGAAAAATGCATAACACTAATGAAAATTACTTTTTGTTCATTTACCAAAAGCAAACTATTTGGTAGCAATTTTTACAAGGACAAGCAAATTATGGTATTTTTACTTATGCTTTTGCTTGATATAAAACTTTTTGCTCAGAACTTAGAATCTGCATGTTTAGTGAGTGTTTTATTTGTTCATTATAACAGCTTCCTTATGAGAGTTTTTATTTTCACAATTTAAAAAAATATCTGGTTTTTCCCTTTTAAAAAGGCCATCAGTGGAAGGTGTATCTATAACTTTTTAAGCAATATAAAAGGTAAATTTAGTGATAGTCATTTTTCATAATTGAACCTATAGAACCTTATATAATCCAAGAGTTTATTTAATATAAAGAGTTGTGCCATTTGGGATAGAGACATTAAGAAGACAAGTTGCTAGAAGATTAAAACTGGGCCTTTGTTTTAACAGAAGCCTTACTAGGTCTACTAATAACATCACTTTCTACCATTCTTTAATATGAACCATCTTCTCCAGTAAGGCTAATATCTCAAAATCTCATTAACATATTAGATGCACAGTGGAAAGAGTGCTGGGTATGGAATCAAAGGATCTGGGTTCACAAAGCCCAGCTCTGTTACTTGAAGTCTGTGTAATCTTAGGCAAGGTACTTAATATTTTAGGAATTCAGTTCTTCATCTATGAAATGAGAAAGTTGGATTAAAATCCCTTCCAGTTCAAGATTTATGATTCTATGCCTTTACATTGAAATGACTTTTCTGCTCATCTAAACACAATCAGTTTTTTAGTTCCTGCACAAAAATCTACCTTTTCACTGAAGTCCACATTATTGCTTTCCGTCTTCTCTGAATTACTACATCACAGTTATATGGCATGATTTAGTACTTACTTATATATAGTATTGTATTGCCCAATTTGTTTCTTGTTAATTTAATCTTAGATATAAAATTTAAGCTCTTGTAAATTGGTTCCATATTTTGCCCTTATACTTAGCATTAGATAAATTTAAGTGTTTTTTAAATACTAATTAAGTGGGTTTAGTGATTGTACTGATTTTGGTAGTGTAGTGAATGATGGGGATAAATGATAATATATTTTGAATGCTTCACTAAATCTTTAGACAACATAGTAATAAAGGAAACTAGGATTATTTTAATTAACTTTGTTAGCTTAGAAGATAAAAGCATTAAAAGGAATATATAGATATTCCTATATATATTAAACAATAACAATATAATTTTGAAAATAATTAAAGCCTTTTTTATATAGGTATCCTTCTTTACATCTTTATGGAATCATCCATTTTTCACAATCAGCTGTATCACTCTAATAGGGTTGTTCTTTGCTGGAATACACAAGAGAGTGGTAGCACCATCAATGTATCCTTTAAATGTGACTGAGTTTTATTCTGGAATCACTGTTAAAATACTTCTGCCTGACATTGTTTTTTAATTTTCTCTAAGTAATGCTATTTTCCTTTGACTACATATGTGCAGTATAGCAGCTCGATGTCGAACTGTGTTAGCAGAATATAATATGTCTTGTGATGATGTAAGTGATTTTTTTACTTGAATGTCATATATGAAATAAATTTAAAAATTTTTAATGCAAAACATATTTCCATAGTAGCCATTGGGGGGGGGGCGAGTGTTAAAAAGCCAAAAAAATAGTTTTTTAAAAAATGCTTCAATCTTAAGAAGTTAACTTAATAGCTCATCAGTTGGGGCAGCTAGGTGATGAAGTAGATAGAGTACCAGTCCTCAAGTCAGGAGGACCTGAGTTCAAATTTGATTTCCAATACTTAACAATTCCTAGCTGTGTGATTCTGGGCAAGTCACTTAACCCCAATTGTCTCAGCAAGAAAAAAAAAAAAAAAGTTCATCAATTCTCTTTCCTTTACATAGCATGTTTTAAGATGAGTCCTTTTGATTTGACACAAATAAAATTATCTCAAATTCAGGTTCAAAAGAATTTTAAAATGTAATTGACAGCAACTTCATCTTGGGATTCATGTTTGGGATGGTATATTTATAATAGTAATTCAGTAGCTATTCATTTTATAGCTTAGCATTAATTTTATTCCTATATAAAGGGAAAGGCAAATTCTAGGAGTATACGTAGATTTATTTTGTTTCTTTTAAAATATTGCTTCTGTGATAATTTATTGTGAATTTAACTACTCTGTAAAATGCCTATATATCTTCAGATATTCAAAATTCCCATTTCCATTGTGGTAGAAATTTAGGTCAAATGTATAGCTTTACTTGTGTTGTGAAAAAAATTTTACATGTTGATGAACATAAAATATTACTCACTGTTTACAATAATTATTTATTTTGTTTAATGGATCATTGATTTTCAGTTAGTTATCAAAAAGAAAAGCCATTCTTGAGGCAGCTAGGTGGCGCAGTAGATAGAGCACCAGCCCTGAAATCAGGAGGACCTGAGTTCAAATCTGGTCTTAGACACTTAACATTCCTTAGCTGTGTGACCCTGGGCAAGTCACTTAACCTCAGTTGCCTCAGCAAAAAACAAAAAGTCATTCTTAACACTCTTGTGATTGAAAGCAAAATTAATTTCTAGGTTATGAATAACTGAAGAAGTTATGTATAAAGTTACTTTTTTTTAAACATGTATAAAGTTACTTTCTTTATAATGAAGCACATGTTGAACTTTCTTTTCTTCTTTTTTTTCCCCAGACAGGAAAGCTTATTTTGAAACCTAGGCCTCATGTTCAATGACGATTTCTATACGTTATCATGGGACCTGAAACAGCCTTTCTTCAAATAAGTGATGCAGCGAAAAGCCATACAGGATTCCTTTTACAGTTATTTATATGAAAGTCTTAGCAACAACTGACAAGAAGTGTGCAATATTAATCCAGACCGTCTTGATGATTTCTCATGTTATCAGTGCTTTTGGTACTTTTTGATTACCTATATTTCAGTATTAGTGTCACTTTAGTACTTCATTTTCTGCAAGAGTAATTGCAGATGAAGTATGTGTCTTGGTTACTAAGTTAAAGCTTAGAAACAGAACCTCATTCAGTTTTTATAATGTATTTTTGCAAACTACTGTAAATAGCAAATCAATGCCAATGTTAAGCAAAGAGAAAACATGTTGTGTGGACCTTTGTTCTCCTCCACCAGTATTTAAGGAACACCTACTTGCCATTCCCACAGATTTTTTATTAATAGTTACCGCATATGGCTGTATCATTTATTCTCCCAACTTATTCTTTAAATGGTATTGTAGGAAAGTAGATTTTAAAAGCCCATCAAATTGAACTTAGGTTGAAGAAAAACTCATCTCCATTATGTTGTAAGAAATTATAGATATTTTGAGATACATTTTTTGTTAAATTGTATACAGAATTTCAGCCACTATTGTGGTTTTACTTACAGGTTCAACATTTTCATTTTTTGTTCAATATGCTTTATAAATATGCTTTTAAAGTACTCATAAGAACACTTCACAGGTTTCTGAATATGAAAATTCAGTTACAAATTATGTAGTGTTTGGGAATTCAGTAGTTGTATTGTTTTAGATAATTGGATTTTATGCTGTGGTAGTCATAACATTACACTAGTATTGCAGATGTATAATTTATGATCATATTTCCCCATCTGAAAAAGGTAATATGTTAACAGTGCCACAAAATAGTCTATAATTCTCATTACTTAGAGAGTAAGTGTTAATGACATACCATGTATGCAGAATAGCCACATGTACTATATAATAACCCGTAAAATTAAACTGCTGGGATTGCTATAAATATTTTAACATTCTGGAGGTGCCTTTTTACTTGTAATTATGAGAAGGTTTTGAAAAGGTTTAAATTCTTTCATAAACATCTTTTTAATTTCATTTAACAAAATACCTGAAATTATAGCAACAATTTAATTTTTTTAAAAATGCTTTAATAAGGCTGCCATTCAGTTTAAAATTAATCTCCCAGCTTTCATGTGTATAAAATGTTATTCTTTGATTAAACTACAGCAATAAAACCCTCAGCTCCTAAGAAGTCTGAGAGGATGTTGTCTATTCTCATGTTTCTATATTGTTTTATTTTCTGTAAATATTGTAGGTAAATATGTGCATAAAAATTAAACACTTTATATGTATGTAAATGAATATTCTGTTGGGTTTTCCTTTTATTACAAATCTTTATGAAGAGACTTTAAAATATGAAAACAGTTTGTCAGAGCATTTATTAGTTACATATTTTACTTGAACTCTGTGGCTAATAAACCAAGTTATTCTAATTTTTAATCTTAAATTTGCTCTTAATAAGGAAAATTGTATTTTATTATTCTTTTTTTGCACTAATTATTAAAAATGTGTAGAATGTTAGGGTTAGATGGGAACTTTTACATTATTTAATTTAAACCCATCAATTTACATATAAGGGAACTTGAGTCACAAACACTGAAGTAATGAACTGAAATTCACATAGTTGGGATTCTAAGCATAGTCTTGGGAATTCTATTCATTACTCTTTGACCTATACCCAGTCAACCAACCAGGATTTATTAAGTGCTTATTATGGGTAGTGCTAAATTCTCCAAATACAAAAATAAAGTAATCCCTGTCCTTAAGGAGCTTACATTCTAATGAGAGAGAAAATACGTTTGTGATTTCAGTCCACATCTTCCTAGTTCCAAGGGAGAAGGGAGTTCAGTGATGGCACAGCCAGGGCAAAGGGGCAAATACAGAAAATGAAGTATTTGGAATGGGAAGTAGCTTAGAGCCACTGAATGGGCAAGTATATGTTGAAGAATAAAATATACAAAGATTGAAAAGGGAGGAAGAGCCTAGCCTGTGAAGAGATTTAAGTGCCGTTAAATTTGACACTAGAAGTAATCAGAAGTCAATGGAGTTTGTTGAGTAGGGGTTGACATCAAACCTGTGGTTTAGGAAAATCATTTTGGTAGATGTGTGTAGAATGGATTGAAATGATTGCAATAGGAACCAAATAAGTCTTTTAACATTAGTCTAGGTGATGAGAGCTTCACCTACTGGGGGTGGGGGGAAGGATCACAAGATTTGGCAGTTTATTGGCTACATGGGGGGAAAAGGGATGAATTGACATAAAGGTTGCTAAACTGGGTTTCTGGAAGAATATTCATATCCTTGAAATTAATAGGAAGATTCAGAGGAATGATATTTTGAGGGAAAGATAACTACTTCAATTTTGGATATGTTGAATTGAGACATCTAGGTTGAAATTTTCAGTAGGCAGCTAATAATGTGGGACTGGAATTCAAAAGTGAGATGAATATTTACTTCTGAGAATCTGCCTAGAGATTATGATTATGATTTTGGAGAATCAGTTGAATCAGTTTGAAGGCATTTGATGACGTCATCAGTGAACTAAATGTCATATCTAAATGACCTCTTAATCTTCATTTTGATGCCCTCAGCAGCATGTGACACAAAAGCCAGAAGAGAATGAAAGGAGAGGAAATAGTGGGAACAAAGGTACATGATTTTTCAAGTATTATTGCTGAGAAAGGTAGAATAGAGATGATAGCTGTCTGCTGGATATTGTGTCTCCTACTAGAAGAGCAGCTGCACTGATGGTTGGTTAAAGAGATAAATTGTCTCCCCAACCATTTCATCCCTCCAGTGCCCTAACCAGTACTTTCTGGTAAAGTTTCAAAAGGAATGTCAAAAAACAATCTTATTCTCCAAATCATACTCTTTATTCCAGTATCACTGGCCTTCTGGCTGTTTCAAGAACAAGTTCTTGATATGTTTAAAAGAATTGCACATGTTTAATGGATAGTGGATTACTTGCTGCCTAGGGGAGAGAGTGGGGGAAAGGGAGGGAGAAAAATTTGGAGCACAAGGTTTTGTAAGGGTGAATGTTGAAAACTATCTTTACAGGTATTTTGAAAATAAAAAGCTATTATAAAAAAATAAAAAGGAAGAATGCAGAACATAGAAAAAAAAGAATACATGGGGGTAGAGGGGAACAAGTTCTGGGCATTTTCCACAGAATACTTTCCCTACTCATCTCTACATCCCTAACTTCTTTCAAGTCTCAACTAAAATCTTTGTTCTTTTTTTTTTTTTTTTTTTTGCTCTTTTTGTATTCCCAGTGATTAGCTCAGTGTCTAAGAGGTGGTATTTAAAAATTTACTGAATAGAGGATTTTTAAAAGTGGGATTAGGATTGGGGAAAGGTGGGTTGTAGAATTAAAATCTAAAGGGATGCTTCAAATTGTGGCATATGAATAAAACAGTGTTACTGCACCATAAGAAATGAAGGAGAAAATGATTTCAGAGAATCCTGGGCTATATCAGAGGACAGAGTAAAGTAAGAAGAACTACAAAATGTATACAGTAATAGCAACACTCCAAAGAAAAACAGTTCTTGAAGACTTAAGTACCTTGAACAATGCAATGATCAATTTAATTTCTAGAGCACCTATGACAGAATATGTTAATCATCGCCTCACAGAGAGGTGATAAAAAAGATGCAGAGACTTAATTTTTCTGTACAGGCCCATTCATTTTGTTTTACTAATTTTTATAAGGATTTTTCCCCGTTGTTTTTCTTGGATTTTAAGTTATTATGGCTATTGATGTTAATGCAAAGAAGAGGGCCTTTGTCAAATTCTTTTAAATGTATAGAAAAGAAGGAAAAATAAGCAGTGTAGTTTTGAAAGAAACATGTAGAATTATGAACTTGTAAAAAAAATTAACAAGTAGTAAGAAATTGAGATTCATGGTTCTATGTTGAAAACTTGTGTTCTGTGAGACATATGGGAAAAGGTTCTTTTTTGGTGTTTTAAATTCAGAATGTAAGCCCCTTCACCTTCCTCTTCCCCCCCCCCCGGAAAAAAAAAAGCAGGATTGTTTTTTCTTCTTTTCTTTGGCTCATACATCCTCCCTCTGTCACTCTAGGGAGAAAATTGCTTAACACTGACATGAGTCCCATTTAGAATCTAACCAAAGGATGGAGTTATTGGTCATCCTTTCTTTTCCAAACAGGTCCAGTGACATCATGGGATACTGTCTTGACTTGCTTTTATGTTGGATGAAGCAAAGTTGCACAAAGGGTTCAGGCTCATTCTCTTTTCCAGAATTATCAAAGTCCAGTAGCAAGCCAAAAATCAAAACAACTGGGGATGGCCCAGGATGCAGTGGATGCCCTAAGTGTCTTTGAGGTCTCCAAAGCTTTAAGTGCTTCACAGTGCTTGTTTCAGCCTCCTTCATGGTTGGAGTAAATTGTTTTTGTCTGCCCACTCTACTGGATGAAGTCTTTACATGTTATGGGTAGACCTTTCTAAGACATTCGTGAATTTGAGACCTGTCAGATACCCTCAACCTGGTTCAGCTCGGCTTCAAGATGGTTTACAAGTGTGTGATTGTTATGTTTGCCATGCATGGAGCCACCAGTTAAAGCTGGTTATCAGGTGGACAACCAAAGGTGAATGAGAAGTCCTGAAAAGGGTTCAGTAAGTCCTTACACGGGAGGTACACCCTAAGCAAAAGGGTGGTATAAAAGATATTCAATGTACAAAGTAAATTAGGAATGGATATTTGTTGTTTATAATTTTTTTTTAAATTCTTAATACAAAAGACTTTCACAAGTATACATTAACAAAGACTTAAAAGATTTTTTCTTTCACTTTATTAATTGTTTTATTTTTCTGGCTAAACATGTATGTTAACTTTTTAAATAAAAATTTCTTTATGAATCATGTTGGGTCACAACAGCATTTTCACTCTGTTGTTTGCTTGCATTTTGTTTTCTTTCTCATTTTTTTTTTCTTTTTGATCTGACTTCTTGTGCAGCAAGATTATTGTATATATATATATAGTGCCATAACAATCAAACTCCCAAGAAATTATTTTACAGATCTAGAAAAAATAGTAGCAAAGTTCATTTGGAAGAACAAAAGGTCAAGAATTTCAAGGGAATTAATGAAAAAAAAAAAGGCTGATGAAGGTGGCCTAGCTGTACCAGATCTAAAACTATATTATAAAGCAGCGGTCATCAAAACCATTTGGTACTGGCTAAGAAATAAAGTAGTTGATCAGTTGCATAAGATAGGATCACAGGACAAACTAGGCAATAACTATAGCAATTTAGTGTTTGATAAACCAAAGACCCCAGCTTTTGGGATAAATATTTGACAAAAACTGCTGGGAAAATTGGAAACTAGTGTGGAAGAAATTAGGGCTTGACTCACCCCTAACACCACATACCAAGATAAGATCTAAATGGGCTCATGATTTAGTTATAAAGAGTGATATTATAAGCAGATTAGAGGAACATAGTATAGTTTACCTCTCAGAACTGTGGAGATGGAATAAATTTATGTCCAAAGAAGAACTGGAACTCTTAATTGAACACCAGATAGATAATTTTGCCTATATTAAGTTAAAAAGTTTTTGTACAAACAAAACTAATGCAAACAAGATTAGGAGGGAATCATCAAATTGGGAAATCATCTTTACATTTAAGGGTTCTGATAAAGGCCTCATTTCTAAAATACATAGAGAATTGTCTCATATTTATAAAAATTCAAGCCATTCTCCAATTGATAAATGGTCAAAGGACATGAAGACAATTTTCAGATGATGAAATTAAAACTATTTCTAGTCATATGAAAAGGTGCTCCAAATCACTATTGATCAGAGAAATGCAAATTAAGACAACTCTGAGGTACCACTACACACCTGTCAGATTGGCTAAAATGACAGGAAAAGATAATGATGAATGTTGGAGGGGATGTGGGAAAACTGGGACACTGATACATTGTTGGTGGAACTGTGAATGGATCCAACCATTATGGAGAGCAATCTGGAACTATGCTCAAAAAGTTATCAAACTGTGCATACCCTTTGACCCAGCACTGTTTCTATTGGGCCTATATCCCAAAGAGATCTTAAAGGAGGGAAAGGGACCCACATGTTCGAAAATGTTTGTGGCAGCCCTTTTTGTAGTGGCTAGAAACTGGAAACTGAATGGATGCCCATCAATTGGAGAATGGCTGAATAAATTATAGTATATGAATGTTATGGAATATTATTGTTCTATAAGAAATGACTAGTAGGATGATTTCAGAGAGGCCTGGAGAGATTTGCATGAACTGATGCTGAGTGAAATCAGGAGAACCAGGAGATCATTGTATACAGAAACAACAATATTATAAGATGATCAATTCTGATGGACATGGCTCTCTTCAACAGTGAAATGTTTCAAACCAGTGCCAATTGTTCAGTAAAGAAAGCCATATACTCCCAGAGAGAGTAGACCACAACAAAACATTTTTATGCTCTCTGTTGATGTTTGCTTACATTGTGTTTCCTTTCTCAGATTTTTTTTCTCGTAGATACGATTTTTCTTGTACAACAAGGTAAGTGTGGAAATATGTATACATATATTCAATTTGTCAAGTATTTTAACATAATTAACATGTAATGGACTTCCTGCCATCTAGGGGAGGGGTGGGGACTAAGGGGGGAAATTTTGTAACATAGCTTTGTAAGGGTCAATATTGAAGAATTACCCATACATATGTTTTGCAAATAAAAAGCTTTAATAAAGAAAAAAAATATATTTATATATTGAATTTAACATATATTTTAACATGTTTAACGTATATTGAATTACTTGCCATCTGGGGGAAGGGGTGGGAAGAAGGAAGGGAAAATTTGGAACACAAGGTTTTTGTAAGGGTCAATGTTGAAAAATTATCCTTGCATAAGTTTTGAAAATAAAAAGCTTTAATAAAAAAAATGAATCACGTTGGGAGAGAAAAATCAGAACAAAAGGGAAAAACCATAGGAGAGAAATCCCCCTTTCCCCCCCCCAAAAAAGTGAACATAGTATGTGTTAATTTACATTCAATCTATAGTTTTCTTTCTGGATACAGATGGTGTTTTCTATCCAAAGTTTATTGGGATTGCCTTGGATTACTGAACCACAAAGAACTGAGTCTTTCATAATTGAGCATTTCACAGTCTTGCTGTTACTGTATTCAATGTATTCCTGATTCAGCTTGTTTTACTCAGCATCAGTTTATGTAAATCTTTCCAGGCCTTTCTAAAATCAGCTTGTTCATCATTTTTTATAGAATAATATTCCATTACCTTCATATACTTATTCAACCATTCCCCAACTGGTGGTCATCCACTCAGTTTCCAGTTTCTAGCCACTACAAAAAGGGCTAACAAACATTTTTGCACATATGGGGCCTTTTTCCCTCCTTAATGATTTCCTTGAGATACAGTTCTAGTAGAGACACTGCTGAGTCAAAGAGTATGCATAATTTGATAACCCTTTGGGCAGAATTCCAAATTGCTCTCTAGAATGGTTGGATCATTTCACAACTCCACCAACAATGCATTAGTAAGACTTAAAACATAATTATTTTCTCCAGGGAAGTTAAAATTTAAACATTAGTAAATGATTAATTGTGGAACTATTGAATAGGCATTACATTTCACTCATTCCACACTGTTAATCTCAAAGTTCAAATCTTCTAGGTTCATCCTTTTGTCAGTGATCATTTTTTCTTGATACAGAAATTCTCTTCTACCATCAATCAGCCATAAATTAAGAAATCCAGAATCCCAACCTCTTGAACTAACAAAATTTCCACCAAACCTGGTCTCAGAATCACTGTTTTGGCAACCTATACTCATGAAAGGAAATTCATAGAAAAAAAAAATGTAGTTAGGGACCCCACCAAAACCTAGGTATAGCTTACTCAACCAAGCAGTATAATTGATTGGCTTAGTACCAGTAACCTTCTCCTACCACCCAGAATGACACAATTGAGAACCCAAGGAACCACCCAGGTCAACAAATAAAGAAATCATCATAACATACTGGACAAATCATCATCCAGCCTCTACTTGAAAACTTTCAAGGATAGGCAACCCATTCCACTTTTGGACAGCAATTGTAGTAATTTATTCTCTTTTGCAGAGAGAACAAAAATAAGATAAGGATTAAGCAAATATGCTTTCTCTCTGTTATTGGTTTTCCTAGTACCTTGAACCCCAGAAAAAGAATCTATTCTTTTTTTCCTCCAAATATAACATAAAAAGCCCTTTTTACTGTCCTTATTTCCTTCATACTTAACCCCAACTGCCTAGCCAAAGAGAGAAAGAGAGAGACACTCATGTGGATTTTTTGATAATTATATCATTTTTCTTCTATCATAGGTCAAGTGTACATAGAGGTCATTCATGCTGGAAGAAATCTAAACAATATAAGGCCTTTGAAGAATTGATTCATGAAGGTATTTGAAAGATACATAGATAGCAAAAGCATGGAAAAGCCCTCAGACTTTGGAGAAACAGTGTAGCATGGTAGATAAAGCACTTACTTATGAATTAGAAAGACCCATATCTTAGAAGTCTACTAACTATGAGATCCTAGAAATCATTTAACCTTTCTGAGGCTCAGTGTCATTATCTGTAAAATGAAACTAATAAAATCTTTTTCACAGTGTTTCCCAGATCAAATGAAATAATTAAATACTTTCCAGACTTTAAGATGCTATATAATACTATGTAAATATGCATTATTACTAAAAAATAGTGATCAAAAGCTCTATAACTACTAATCTCTATGCCTACTTTCCTACATGTAGAAATTTTATGTGAATAACCTATATATACTTTGAGAGATCATCAATAATTGTGTTAGTGGGTAACACAGGCTTGTGGTTGACATTCAACAATAGGCCACAATCTTATATTTTCAAATATAGGGAATACAAGATCTTAACTATCTTTAAAAACAAATTAATTTAAAAGCATTTTTAAGCACATAATATATGCAAAGTATTATGCTAAGTGCTGGGGATGCAAGTAGAAAAGCCGTTGTTTTCAAGTAGGTCACATTCTTTTTTTTTTTTTTTTTGCTGAGGCAATTGGGGCTAAGTGACTTGCCCAAGGTCACCCAGCTAGGACGTGCTAAGTGTCTGAGTCCAAATTTGAACTCAGGTCTTCCTGACTTCAGGGCTGGTGCTCTATCCACTGCGCCACCTAGCTGCCCCAAGTAGATCACATTCTAATAGGAAAGACAATAACAAGTCAAAAAGTATTTATTAAGCACTTACTATTTGCCAGGCACTGTGCTAAGCCATTGGAATAGAAAAACAAGCTGACAGTCTCAGTACTCAAGGAACTCAAATTCTGATGGAAGAAGATAACACATAAAAGGGAGCTGAAAGGAGATTTGGGAATGAAGAAAGGTAACCAGAGCAAGGTTGTGGTGAAGAAAGTCCTCTGGAGATGAGTCAGGAATACAATCTGGAGAGAAATGAAGAATTGCTCTCTAGAATGGTTAGATCCGTTCACAGTTCCACCAGCAATGTATCAGTGTTCCAGTTTTCTCACATCCCCTCCAACATTCATCATTATTTTTTCCTGTCATTTTAGCCAATCTGACAGGTGTGTAGTGGTACCTCAGAGTTGTCTTAATTTGCATTTCTCTGATCAATAGTGATTTGGAGCACCTTTTCATATTACTAGAAATAGTTTTAATTTCATCATCTGAAAATTGTCTGTTCATATCCTTTGACCACTTATTAATTGGAGAATGGCTTGAATTCTTATAAATATGAGACAATTTTCTATATATTTTAGAAATGAGGCCTTTATCAGAACCCTTAAATGTAAAGATGATTTACCAATTTGATGATTCCCTCCTAATCTTGTTTGCATTAGTTTTGTTTGTACAAAAACTTTTTAACTTAATATAATCAAAATTATCTATCTGGTGTTCAATTAAGGGTTTCAGTTCTTTGAACACAAATTCCTTCCTTCTCCAAAAGGAGGTCTGAGAGGTAAACTATCCTATGTTCCTCTAATTTATTTATATCACTCTTTATGCCCAAATCATGAACCCATTTAGATCTTATCTTGGTATGTGGTATTAAGTGTGGGTCAAGCCTAATTTCTTCCATACTAGTTTCCAATTTTCCCAGCAGTTTTTGTCAAATAGTGAGTTCTTATCCCCAAAACTGGGGTCTTTGGGTTTATCAAACACTATATTGCTATAGTTATTTCCTGGTTTGTCCTGTGATCCTATTCTATTCCACTGATCGACTACTCTATTTCTTAGCCAGTACCATCATTTGAGGTTTTCTTAGCAAAGATATTAGAGTGATTTGCCATTTCTTTTTTCAGCTTATTTTATAAGTGAGGAAACTGAGGCAAACAGGGTTAAATGTTATAAGAATTAGATTTGTATTTTCCTCTACCTTTCTCCAAAATTGTGATTTTTCCCAAGTTATGATTTTTTTCCCTTCTTCTGCTGTAAACACAATATTATGCTCTTTCAGGCACATTATTTTATTCTTTTTATTAAAGTGGCTCTGTTCCACTGGCTCTTTTCCTCTTGCCCTTTATCCCTTCTTTTCATTTGTTACCCTTTTCCCTTCAGAGTTTTGTTTATTACTTCTTTACTCCTGTTTTAATCTGGTTCCCTCTCTTTTTTTCCTTTCAATCAAATAGATCTTCTCTTTAGCCAGTCCTGTTCATTATTTTATTTCATTTTTTTAGACCCTTTCCAAAAAAAGATTTTTCTCACTCTCTTCATTAACCATCTTCTCTTTTTATTTACTTTAGACCCCATTCTCTAATTCAGGATATCTAAAATCATCTGGTTTCTCTCTTTAATCTATTTTCTGCATACATATAAATGCTTCCAAGCAATCTTTAGACTCTGTCTTTAAGAAACTTTCTGCTACTGCCTTGAGGGGTTATTCCTTAATCCCCCCTTTTCATTGTGCTACACTTTGGAACTATGCCATTATTGATGGCATCAGGGAGGATATTGTCCCATAGTGGACACTTACTCCTCTTCCACCCAACCTGATCTATCCACATTTTTATCATCTACTGACTTCTCATTGACCTTCCTTCCCCCTCAACCCCCATTTGCCTGGAATTCTCCATTTGTACATGTTCCCCTGCTTGCCCAGGTGTTAATTGGCTCCAGGGATTCCAATTCCCTCCCTTCCAGGACAAGGAGACTTTACTGGTAGTAAATCCCTCAACCTCATCCAGTGTGAAGTTCTCATCTCCTTTTCCCCTCCCACGACCAAAATAAGGCAACCTTCCTTTCTCTTCTATTTTTGATCTTTCCTCACTCATTCTCAAACATTTATCTGTAGGCTTTGCTCTTTCTGGGCCTACAGAGTCCCTTTCTTCTATTATTAGTTTTTGTTTTGACCTAGTTCCATCACTTACTTATTCTTTTCTTTCTATCCCCTGTTCCCCTCTCCTTTGTGTATCTTCTAATATTGTTAAGTGGTCCTACAAAAGAAATTTTTAGGCACAGAGTTGCCAGGATCTGTTTATAATTCTCCCTGTTTGCCTCTTCACTGTTACCTCTACCAGATTAACAGTTTCATCCCTGTCTCCTTGTTTATTTTTAGAAAGGAGTTTTTTCCCTAAGTGTGTTTTATTTTTTCCAATTAGATGTAAAAAACTTTCAACATGTATTTTTCTAAGATTTTGAGTTCCACAATTTTTTTTCTCCTTCCCCTCTTTCCCTCCTCCTTCCTCTAGACAGAAACTAATCTGATATAGGCATCTTAAACATATTTCCATATTAATCATGTTGTAAAAGAAAAATCAGAACAAAAGGGAAAAACCACCAGAAAGAAAAACCAAAAAAAAAAGATGAAAGTATCATGCTTCCATTCACATTTAGTTTCCATAATCTCTCTTTGGATGTAGATGGCATTTTCCATTTCAAATCTATTGGAATTATTTTGGATTATTGCATTGCTAAGAACTCAAAGTCTGCCATAGTTGATTAT
The DNA here is from genome assembly GCA_023553655.1 of Myrmecobius fasciatus. NCBI lineage: Eukaryota > Metazoa > Chordata > Mammalia > Dasyuromorphia > Myrmecobiidae > Myrmecobius > Myrmecobius fasciatus. The sequence goes on along the minus strand of JAJPUD010001074.1, from coordinate 52,137 downwards.
CACACAATCTTGTTGTTACTTTTCTCCTGGTCCTGCTCATTTCACTCAGCATCTGTTCATGTAATTCTAAGAAGTTTCTTACTGGCTTTCTGTTGCTACTGTTGCTGTTGTATATCCCTGATACATTTATTTAATTCACACATCTTGCCTTTCTATGTTTAAAGTATCTGAGAAGCAAATAATCTCTTCAGTTTTGGCTTTCTTTCTAAAAATACTTCAGACTTTATTATTAAATGTTCATCTTTTTGTACCATATGGTTAAGGTCAGATTTGAAGGATAGGTTGAGTAGGCTGCAATAATCTTATGTTATATGAATGTGTTATCCTTGAGACTTGAAAGTTTTGCTCATAATGGCTTGAAGACCTTATTGTTTCTGGACTGAATTGTTAACTTTAACCACCTTATGCCTTGGAGTTTTCAGCCTTGATTTATGTGTTTATTTTTCTTTTCCTGGAGATGATCTGTGAATTCTTTCTATTGGAATTTCATTTTTTATATTCAGAAATTCCAAGCAGTTCTCTTCTATTATTTTCTTAATTGTTAAGCTTTATGATGTGAATGTATTCTTTTGGAAGATTTATAATCCTTAGATTGTCTTTGAATATCCTGTCTTTGAGATTTCTGTTTTCCCCGCAAGAGTGAACATATTATTTTTAAAGTTCTTGGTTTTTGCTTCTCTTCTTCCAATTTCTCCTTCACTTCTGTGTAATTGTATTACAAATCTGTTGTTCTCTCTTCTGTTTTTTTATTAAAACTTAACACTATGGAGTTTAGTTTTTCTATTCTACTCTCATAATTCTCATTTCTCTTTTAAACTACTCTGAAATTCCATATAATTTTCTATCTCATCAAGTTTTGGATCATATTCTTTCATTTTGAAGTATCCATTTGCAGATACCTGAATTAATTTACTAGCATATTTCCTTCTCTTTTTCCTGTTATCTGTTTACATTGAAGATCTTTGAGATTTCTTCTTCTTGGAACTTGGTACTTTCAGTCTTCCCCTCAGCCTAATTATGTTCCTTATTACTCACTTATTGACCCTCTCCCCTCTATGGTTTCCTTTAGGGCTACATTTCAAATCATTCTAGTCTTCATCTATACTAGGCAATTCATAGTTCACAATTCTAATTCTCTGTACCAATTAATTTTTGAGTGACTAGAACTGGCTCCAGCTGTACTCTATGTTTAGTGACACGCTCCTTATATATACTACGTCCTATCCTGATGATCTGTCCCACTTTCTCTGTCTTACTTCGCTAGCATGGAACTTGAATTCTCCAGTACCAGTAGTTCAGAATTTTGCAATTACTTCTGGGATGCTCCTGAAGGGATGTGGTCAGTTTGCAGCTAAAATCTCAAGGGCAATGGAAAGAAAAAAAGGGGGAAAAAGTAAAAAGGAGTGGGTTGTGATTTAAGCCTGTGTCATATCCTTTCTTCTGCTAGTAGCCTTGATACTATTAGCATGGTAGAGGAGGGTATTGAGTGAATTCGGGCTCAGTGAGCCTGATCTGGATTTCTAAGTTTTTTTAAACTTTTTTTTGGGGGGAGAGGATTCTGGGTGTTTATCTTTTGTGTACAATTTCTGTTCTTTTTAATTTTAATTTAAAATTTCATTTTCAGTTCACAATTCTTTCTTCCCCACTCTTCCCTCTCTCCTCCCTAAAAAGGCAAAAAAATTTACAAAACCCATGATTAAGTCATGCAGAACATCATATTTTATTTTATTTTTTGCTGAGGCAATTGGGGTTAAGTGACTTGCCCAGGGTCACAGCCAGGAAGTGTTAAGTGTTTGAGGTCACAGGAACTCAGGTCCTCCTGACTTCAGGGCTGGTGCTCTATCTACTGTGCCACCTAGCTGCCCCATCATATTTTATTTTTTAGAGAAATTTGGAAGGTTTTAAGGAACAGAAAAAATGTCTAGTCTATTATCTTGTTGCTCATGTGACCCCAAAAACCTAGGTAATTGGGATTTGATAACTAAAAGATCACTGGCAACTTTGGAGACAGTAGTTTTGGTGGAATGATAAGGTTGGAAGGAAGGAAATTAAGCAATTGAGTTGTTAGGGTATCTGAGGGACAGTTAATACATATGTTGAGAGCAGGAACTGGGGAGGAAAAAAATTATTATCCATGTACTGAATTCATTGAGGAAGGAAGAGGAGTAACCTGGAGGACTGTAGACAATAATTGGGTAACTGAATAGCAGGAACCTCATGAATGCAGTGAATTGTAAAAGCTATCTCACAAGATGGAGACAGTGTTCTAAAGACTGAATGAAGGTTGGCTGTGCCCCAGGCCTAGGTTTCTTCCTCCAGAAATCACTTGATCTACAAGGAGTGGGACCTTTTCCTTGTGAGACTAAATTGGGGCCACCTAGGCATTGAAATTCCCATACAAGGTAATTTAGTAATCCTAAAGCTGTTTTTTCCTCATTTATGACTTAGAATGTGAGGTTATTTGTCCTGGCTAATCAGGGCAAAGATCCAGCCTATAGGGAGTGTTAGTTCAGGCCCCAATAAAATTGTCTGTTTACTAGGCCTTGCCTCTCCTTGCCTAACTGCTTGTGGGGAGGGAGATGCGCTTTCTCAAGAGATTTTAATAAAATTTCTTTCTGCTTTTGCCTTGAGAAATCTCCTTTATTTATTTGAGCCAGTGTCTTGTCCCACACAGTTTATGGGGACTCATCCGAGATCATGTGTTCTAATAAGTGGGTGAAGTCTTGAGAGCTAGCAGGATGGGCTACCTGCCTTGCTTTAGGCAGTCTTTGACCTTCCGGGGCCTTTCCCTGCTTCCAAAGTCAAATCCCAAAGAGGAGAGGCTGGAGGCAAAATGAAGGTCAGTAAATTAGTAAATCCCAAGTGGTAGGAATTGTGCATGGCATCAGTCAGGCAACTTTTGGGCGTGGAATGCTAAAAGGGTAAGTGAGGCCTTTTGGGTGACTGGAGCTTTTGAGGTGACTCGGCCAAGAGACTGACCTGTGAGACCCTTGAGTCCACCCTTGAGTCCAGAGACTCTGGTGGGATGTTCTGGACAGGATAGGCCTTTTGGGACACCCTTGAGTCAACCCTTGAGTCAACAGACTCTGGAGGGGTATTCTGAAAAGTCAAATATTCAAATGGGAGGGCTCAGCCAAAAATTTTCCACTGCCGAAAATGATTACTCTGTATGGGGAGGAGACTCTCAAGGCTAATTGAGTATGTCCAAATCTGTATGTAAAATAGATTTTTGTGCATTTGTGTGATTTCTGTGTGTGTGTCTCTTTTGCATTCTGTGTTTTGTGTTAAAAGCTGAGTGAGAGTTGAGGAGTCAGCCTCAGTTGCTTGTTTGGAAAAGATCTGGCTGAGATGGAAAGATAAGATTTTTAACTGATACATATAGAAAGGTTATGAGAAAACTTAGGTATGTATGAATGAGAAGAGCATTGATTGAAAGGAATTAGAGAGTTTGAAAACTTTTGGAAAAATGGAAAAGCAGTGTGCTACCACTTAAAAAAATTATTAATGAAATGAAAAATGACATTTCTGTGGATGCAGAACTGGCCATTGTGAATCTGCAGAAATAATTGTTATAGAACTGTAAAAACAAACAAACATTTTATCAGTTTCTGGGATTTTTGAGAAAAAGTTTTAAGTTACTTGGCCCTATCAGCTAAATTGAGTTGGTCTATTGTGTTTTTAAGTAGGCCTAACTTATATGATTAAAAGCCTTCTGAGGGAAACTGCCAGAGGAAAAAAAAACCAAAAGGAAACTTCTCCCTCTCCCGGTTTTCCAAGCTTTTCAAGTTTGTGGAATCTATCTTGGCTAGGGAGGTGACTCTGGCTGACCTGAATTCTTCTGGGGTTTGCACTGGTGCCCCAACATCTTTGACATGGGCCCCCTCCCTAGCATTTCTGGCACAGAGAATAAGACAGCCAGCCACTGGGCCACAGACTTGTAGCTTAGGTCCAAATTTCCCCTACCCTCTTCCCTCAGAGTCTGTCAATTTCTTAAAAGCCCTGTGGTTGGATTTGAAAGGGCAGTTTTCTCCTACCTTAAGTTTTGGGATTGTGTGTTTACACTGGAATTCTGATTCTGAAATTTTAGGGGATAATTACTATTAACTCTAAAAGTACGAACATGTTTATTCTGCTATAAGAATTTAAAAATGTGTGCGTTGATATTAAAGATTACTAGAAATTTATATTTGTATTTAATTTGATTTTAAGTTAAAAATTTTGGTTCCCTAGGAACTTATTTAAAGAAATCATGTTTGTATCTCCTAACTAGATGAAATATATTTAAGCTACTATGTTGTTTGCTAAATTGTATAATGGGTAACTTGTAAAACTTGTATGAGCTATGCTTTAATGTTTTGTTGGCTCAGATAGATATGTGGCATAAATTGTGAAATTTGATCCAAGGCTATTTAGAACATTAATTTTAAGGTTTGTAAAAGCAAGAAAATTTGGCATATAGGGATGTGTGTAATTGCAGAACAATTTGTATCTGAAAGGTGTATAACATGTCTAAAAATAAATAAGAAGTACTGATGAGGTGAGAAGAGAGAGAGAGCTTGGCTCCAGAATATTTAGGTTTGGCTTTAATGAAATGAAACCAGTGGGGAAGGAGATATAGGGGGATGGATGAAAGCTTTCCCTTGAACTCTGCTGCTAAGAGGGGTTAGTGGAATAACAGAGGAACAAACTGTACCTAAGTATGAATTGGTAGATAATTGATTCTGATAAAGAAACATATTTTACTTTTAAGATTTTATAAGAAATAATGGGGAAAGATTGCAAATTAAGTGGCAATTCCATACACCTAGGTATCTGCCCTCATCTGGGAAAGTGGAAAGAATGAATCAGATTCTTAAGAAACTGATCACTAAATTGATGTTAGAGACTAGATTGCCTTGGACCAAATGTTTGTCTATTGCTTTGTTAAAGAATTAGAACTGTCCCCAGAAGTGACCTGGTATTCTCTTCACCTGAGATTGGTTTATTCTATTTAGGAGGAAAAAGAGAAAGACCCTCTTTTGAAACAAAGTATAAGTTTTGTTTTCTTTTTGCTGAGGCAATTGGGGTTAAGTGACTTGCCCAGAATCACACAGATAGGAAGTATCTGAGACTAAATTTGAACTCAGGTCCTCCTGACTTAAGGGCTGGTGCTCTAACCACTGTGCCCCCAAAGTATAAGTTTTTAAGGAATTATTTTCTGTCCACATTTTGTTAAACAATGTATACCATATCTGTATTATTTTTTTCTGTTCCTGGGTTTTTCCCTTTTGGAATTCTTTTACAGCTTTTAAAATTTCTTTCTGTGAAATTTCCCTTTCATAGGATCATAGATTTAGAACTGAAACATCAAGGCCAGTCCACTAATTTTGCAAATGAGAAACAAAGTCTGAGTGTTTTTGTCAGTGTTCATCCAACTTATCCATTTTATTGGCAAATAACTGGACAAAACTGCTTTTAATTGTTCCTTTATCTCTTCATTGTAGCGAATTCTCCCTTTTTATCTTTGATATAGACAATTTGATATGAAAAAAAATTGGACTAATAATTTGTCTATTTCATTGTATTCTGACCATCTAGTTTTATTTACCAATATCATGGGCATTTTTTTTTTTTTTTACCAATTTCTTTCTATTTTGTTTGGGTGAGATTTTTCATTTTCTAATTTTATTCATAAATTTTTTCCCCTCTATTCAGCCCAAACTACTTTGGATACAGTAACAAAAACAAACAAACAAACAAAATAAATTCCCTCACTGACCACATTTAAAAAACAAATGTCTCATTCTGCATCCTGAATTCATCATCTATTGTCATAAGGTGAATAATAGGCTACCACCATTAGTCCTCTAAAGTTATGGTCAGTGTGTCTACTACTTTTTGTTTCTCTCATTATTAACATTTAGAGGCATTTAGAGATAGAATTTCGCTTTTAAAAAAGTCCCCCCCCCCTTAAAAGCCATAGAAGAGGTCCATAGAGCCATCCCAAAAAGTTGTGATATCTGTTTCATTCTTGTGATTTTCTTTGATGAAATTATCTATTGCTTCTGATTTTTTTTTTAAATTACTCTGGCATTAAATTATCTTACTTTCTATTTAACTTTAAATTCTTTCTCTGAAAGTCCCCCCTCTCCCTTTTTTTTTTTTTTTTTTTGCATTTTAGTGATGGATATGTTTAGTATTTCTGTTCCTCTGAATTTATGAGGTTTTTATGCCACAACACAATGAGTTTTTAAAAAATATAATGCACAACTGAGAACATGTATATTAGTTTGTATTTATATTCCATTATCCTCAAACATTTGTACATTTAATTTTCCTAAAATTCTATTGAGAATTTTAATTTTTGTCTTATTTATCTTTTTTTTGTTAGATTTGTCTCTAAATCATGTTAGCCATCTACTGGATATTTCTTAAAGGGATCTGTTAAGGCAAATCTGTATCTAGAATGTCTGTCATCAGATTTTTTAAAATAGCATTGATAAAATCCATTCCTTTGATTTTAGACTGAGTTTGGTCACAAGGCTGACTAGTAATAGTATTTTGGACATAAAAGTATTAGTGCTACCTTTTTGGACACACAATAATAGAATTCTTCCAATTAGCTAAATTTCTTTTTTTTTTTTTTTTTTGCTGAGGCAATTGGGGTTAAGTGACTTGCCTAAGGTCACACAGCCAAGAAGTATTAAGTGTCTGAGGTTACATTTGAACTCAAGTCCTCTTGACTTCAAGGCTGGTGCTCTATCCACTATACCAACTAGCTGCCCCAGTTAGCTTAATTTCAATGAAGTACAAAAATAACTTTTCAAATGATTAAGATATTTATAGTTATAACAGAGCCCTGAAAAAACTAACAATGTAGTTTGCTATTCTTTTGGCTTATCACATGACAACGTTCCCAAATGATTTGTTCAAAATAACCAGTTCTATTTGCCTAAGACAGCAAAATCATGATGAAAATTTTCATTATCTTTTTATTTATTTTGCCAATACTATATTTCAAAGCCAGTCCTAGTAATATTTACTATTGTATGTCTTGAGTATCTTTCCTTCCTATTTAGAAGAACTTTTTTTGGTTTTCCAATATCGATCCTTAATTTTGCTTTTCACGGGTGATTCATACCGATAATGAAAAGATTGGCAAAATTCTCCATGTGGAGATATAAAGTGGAGAAGAGAGAGTAAAAAGATGGCAGGGGAAGATAATTTTGTTTGAAGGCAGTTTATAGCTCTGAATTTCAGAGCTTTCCTGAAATTTCTGAATCAGAAATTTCCTGTCCACTTTTCAGAAACCTAAAGTAGGTCCTCTTAGTTTCCAAGGAGGCTGTCGATTTAATATTCTGCTGGACTGCAAAAGTTTGGGTCAAGGAAAGCTAATCACCCATCTCTTTCAGCAACTGTTCATCACCTCCAAGCACTAGATGGTTGATTACCCCTTCCCTGGTGCGTGGTTGATTTACTATTCCTTTATCTTCGGTGGTGACAAGCAAGCCAAACCCAAGCTTTGTTATCTTTAGTAGTTACTAAAGATGCTAGCTGTTATTTGTATAGAAAAAGATGCCTTTAACAAGAATCGGCTCTGTCCAGTTTAGAATTTAGAATCAGAAGGCTCCATGCTCTGACTCTGCCATTCACTACCTTTGTACGACCTCTAGCTCTTAAATTTCCTCACTTGTAAAATGACGAGCTGGGACTGATTGTAGTCTGACAGGATTAAATCAACAATTCCAGTAACCTCCCTGAGGTGTTACAAGGTGAGCCAACCAAAAGGTACTGTTTATCAAAGCAGAGGGCCCACGTTCAAATCCCAGCTCCGCCACTTGAGTGAATTGGAAAAGTGACATCTGTGAGCTTCAAATTTGCTGATGTCTGTAACTCAACAGCAAGATAAATTTTATCGCCCTCGACTATTCTTAAAATCTTAAACTTAAAAAAATCCTACGGGTTTTACGGACCGAAAAGCCCACCCCTGCCTCTCTTGTGCGCCTGCGCACCCTCTGCGCCTCCAGACTCATCCCCGCCTTCACGTCACGCTTGCGCACTGCTTCCCCCATGTGTGTTCTCTAGGTGGCTTGTGCGGGTCCCGCTGAGCTTCTAGAGTCTGCAACTTTAGTCTCCGATCCCTTACGACTGCCCTATCAGCAGACTCCCGAGTCTTCCAGCTGGCGCCGCAGCCATGGGCAAGAGCAAGAACAAGCGTTTCAAACGGCCCCCGTTCTCTCCCACCGGTGAATGTGAAGCAGCGGAGAACGAGGAGGCCGGAATGGACGACTCACCGGCAGTGGAGCTCCTTGAGAAGGTGAAAAAAACAGCCTACATTGGAGTCCTCTTTCTCTCCACTCCCTTTCTCTTCCCTTCC
>JAJPUD010001074.1:25076-43771 GCA_023553655.1 Myrmecobius fasciatus | reverse complement strand
GCAGGGCTGGCGCGGTTAGCGCAGCAGCAGCCCGCCATCTCGGCCCTCAGTAGGAGAGATGCAGTTCGACAGCTTGGGCCGCTGCTGCTGGACCCCAGTCTGGCGGTGCGGGAGACTGCGGCCGGCGCGCTGCGGTGAGTGGAGCGGGCGGGCCCAGAGGCCCCGGGAAGGATGGTTGTGCTCAGACAGGGGTGGGTTAGGTTGCCCTCATCTCTTCTCTACTGGTGAGGGAGGTATGGTAGGCGTGTTCCGCTTGGGGGAGGAGGCGTGGACCGGGCGTGGAGGGATTGTCGGCTTCCTGGAGAAGGCTGGGCCAAGTTATGGGCGGGGAGAATTGTGGGAAACCTCTGTCCCCTAGGATGAACCAGGTGAGTGTGGGGAGGATCCTAGCCCACAAACTCCTCAGCTGAACCCGAGGAGAGCACGGATTTTAGGGATCCTTGATCCCTTTGGAGGGGGGTAACTGAATCAGTAGCAGGTGGAGATTGTCACCAAGGGTGGGCAAGTCTCCCCTATTTCCCTCAAGATTTCACCCTCTCATCCCAGTTGCTAGGACCTTTCCCCCCACCAATATTATCCAGTATTTGATTTGTATATATCTGTTAAATATTTATTCTTGTATTTTATATCTGTTTGTGGTGGCAAAGCATCGAAAATTGAGGAGATGCCCATCAGTTGGGAAATGACTATAAATAAGTTGTGGTATATGAATACTTTTGTTGTATAAAAAAAGATCAGAGAGATTTCAAAAAAACTTGGAGAGATTTGCCTGTACTGATGCAAAGTGAATCTAGCAGAACCAGGAGAACATTGAACACAGTATCAGTAGCATTATGTATTGATCATCTGTGATTGACTTAGCATTTCTCAACAATACAAAGGTCCAAGACAAGTCCAAAAGAGTCATGATGGAAAATGCTGTTCACATTCAGAGAAAGAACTGGTGGAGTTTGAATGCAGATCAAACCACATTATTTTCATCTTTTTTTTCTCCATAGTTTTTCCCTTTTCTGTTCTTTTATAGCAGTACTAATATGGGAATATGTTTCATGATTGTACATATATAATCTATATCAAATTTATTATCATCCTAAGGAAGGGAAAGGGAGAAAAGGAGGGAGAAAATTTGGAATTCAAAATTTTATATAAAAGAATATTAAAATTGTTTTTACTTGTAATTGGGAAAAAATAAAATACTATTAAAAAAAAAAAAAGAAAACTGCCTATTCATATCCTTTGATCAGATGGGGAATGGATTTTATTCCATTCCATGTATATCTTGGAAATGAGACCCTAGAGTAGCTAGGTGGCACTGTAGATAAGAGTACCAACCCTGAAGTCAGGAGGACCTGAGTTCAAATGCAGGCTCAGACACTTAACACTTCTAGCTGTATGTGACCCTGGGCAAGTCACTTAAACCCAATTGCCTCAGCAAAAAAGAAAGAAGACCCTTATCATAGAAACTTGCTGGAAAGATAATTCTAATTTTAGCTACATTGGTTTAGTTGTGCAAAATCTTTGAAATTTCATATAATTAGAATTCATTTTATCTTTGGTCAACCTATTTAACCCTAGTCATGATAGGAAAATTTGCATATATAGGAAAATGAATTCCTTCTTTGTTTCTTTAACTTGTTTAGAATATCACCCTTTACATTTAAGCTGTAGCTCCATTTGGAATTTATTGTGGTGTAGAATAAGTTATTACTTCTCCAAAGAGTGATGACATTTTGGTCTTCTTCAAGAACAAAGCACAACAACCAAGATACCTATTTTTTGCCATACTGCTTTCTTTATCAGTATTTAACTCTGTACCTTCCCATTCAGCATCTTACACTTTTGAACAGTCTTAATAATAAAGAAAATCTTCCTTTTGTTGAGCTGAATTATATGACCTTGAATATTATATGATAAATATTTCTTCTTTCTCCTATTTCTATTTTCCAGGACCAAATAAAGTTATATAATTCTTCCATCTGACAAATTCTTTGTGATAATTTGCTTGTCTCCCTGTTCCCCTTTAGATTTTTTCTTCTCCAAGCTAAACATGCCTCTTCTCTTAAACTAGTCCTTTTGGGACAAAATTTCCAGTCCCCTCATCATCTTAATCCTCTTATTCTCTTTAGCATGTCTTTGTCCCACCTAAAATGTAGCTTAGGAAATAATTAAGAACTGTTTAAAATAGGAATGCTTCAGGAATAGATAAACAACATTATGTAACACTTTATTCAAGAATGGAATGTGATCATTTTAACTCCTTGTTTAGAAATCTCAGTGCTTGTGGAGGTTTTGAAGTTTGTGATGACATGGTTACCAAGGATATCATGACACCACTTGTTGCACTGTTAAAAGAGGTATGTATTTTTGAAAATATATGTTCGTGGTTATGGATGTCATTTTAAAATTGTAAACTTTTTGAAAATATAAACTTAAGTAGTTTCATCATTGTGAAATAAAATTTATTCATTATTTCTTGGTTCTCCTGTATAGTGTTCTGTGGGACTTTGGATAACTTTCTAGTAAAGAACTAACATAAGTGAAGGAATATTTATTATCCTACTTCCTTTCCTTTCGTACTATTTTTAATAGTCCCTAATTTTCCTCTTTTGGAGATAGCTTGATGATTTATCAAAAAAGAATTATAATGTTTTGTTTTTAAAATTTCTTAATTTCTAATGAATGCCACTGTAAAGGTAAAATCTTTAGTTCCTTAAAAGATCACTTTCCTCCATGATTTATCATCTTGACATAAAAGGTTTACGTGATTGTTGTCTTATAAAAATTGATTTTCATACTGACTTGGAGAAAGTGAAATTTCTTCAGGCAGTTCTCTGAATTTATATGACTGATCTAACTTCATCTTGGTAATTCAGCAGTTATCTTAATTTTCTTGTTGTCAATAATTTTTTGATTTACCTCTGGAGTGCTACTTTTTAAAAATATCATTTCATGATTTGCATTTAAAAAAAACTTCTGATAGTACATGCTATTTATATTCCCTTTTAAGAGTATAGTATGTTATCAGTAAAATATTTTATCTTTGCATATACCTTTATTTGGTTTTCAAAAAGGGGGAAAACCAATCCTCCTCCCAACAAATTTTGCCCAAAGTTTGCAAAAGTCACTCAACTTAATTGATTATATCTCTAGCCATTGTAAGCTACTCAAATATTATGCAAAGAAATAGGATAAGATAATGTGGAAAAAAGCCATAAAATGTTTTATTAGTGAAATTACTTTGCCATCTTTGTTATATAGGTTAGTTTTCTTAGATAGTTCCAAATTTTCTTTGAAATTAAAAATGTTTGCTAGGTGGCACAGTGGATAGAGCACCAGTCCTGAAGTCAGGAAGACCTGAGTTCAAATGTGGTCTCAGACACTTAACACTTCCTAGGCAAGTCACTTAACCCCAATTGCCTCAGCAAAAAAAAAAAAAAAAGAAAGAAAGAAAAGAAATTAAAAATGTTTATATCCATATTTTATTGTGGCTGGTAGACATTTCATTTTCATTTCTTTATCCTAAAAAGGGAAATAGATTTGTGGTGAAACTGATGCAAGATAATTTTTTTATTTGTTCAAATTTTTATAAAACAAGGAACTAATTATAACATTTGGTTACAGTGTAGTGCTGGATTAGATTCCACTGAAGTCTCTTTGAAGAATAACAAAGAACTGAATAAAAATTATATTGAAGATATAGCTAATGAGGCTGTGAATGTACTATGGAATATATGGTAAGAGTGTTCTTTCCATTTACAGTAGACTTTTGCTGTAATTACCTTGTTTACCACTTTTATTCTTTTGGGAAACTGACTCTCTGGTGGAATTTATAGTGGTCTTTTATATGGTTCAACTAACTATGGCTATGTTTGTAACAGCAACTTCTTTCATTTTTTCTTCTCTATCTCTCTTGCCCTGGAGCTAGTTATTGATATTGCCAGGAAAATACACCACTACAATGACACTTGGCCCTCCCTTGTTGTGTTTTTTTTTTCCCCCTATATTTCCCTATATATATTCCCTATATTCCCTATATATATCCCTATATTTCCCTATATAGTAATTTTAAAGAATTTGATCATGAAGTGTTCTGGTTGGTCCTAGTTCTCTCCCAAGGGCCAAGTAGAATGTGATAGAAAATTCCTTGTTCACATGACACCTCTTCAGACATTTGAAGACAATGATAGTACTTCCTCGCCAAGTCTTTTTTGCAGACTCACATTACTTGTCTAATAGGTCAGGCAGGGCAAAGTAAAGTATGGGTAGAAAGAAAAAGTGACTTAAGAGTATTCTCAGAATTGCTACTCTGCTATTCAGTAACCAGTATTCCCAGTAACCAGAAAACCATGTGTTTGATCTTTCATTTCATATCCATGGATGTACCATTGGAAATAGGCAATAACTGTTTGTTTTTTCCCCCACTTCATTTTCCCCCCCTGCATTTGACTATTACAACTTCTTTTCATTTATATCTTCTGAATCTGAAGAGTAATTTTTTTTCTGTTAAAAATAAAAGATTATAGAAATCTTCCTATGAGTCAAAAACTTTCTATTAACAAACTATAGACCCCCTTGATTCATTATAAAAGTTTTAAATGCATTTGTTCCCAGGGGAAAAAAAATGAAGGAAGCTAGATAGAATATCTAAAATGGATAGCTCTGAATACAATGTGTAGTATTTATTGCATAGGTTTTCTTGAAATGGAAATTTATTACTTTATAGTTTGAATCATCTCTTTTGTTCTTCTGTACACATAGCCATGTTTCTTTTCTTTTTCTATTTTGTATTTAAGTTTAAATTTTAAATGATATCTAAAGATGGGAACTGATTGCAAGTGTTCCACTGCCTGTTCTGCTGACCTTATTCCCTTCATGTAAAGAAAAACTTTTAGATTTAACAAACTAATAATAGTGAATAATAGGAATACCTCTGGAAAGTAGCAAGAAATAATTGAAAACATTTCTTTATTTTTAATCAAATAATGAATGCTTTATTAAATATCAGAAAACTGCATTTAATGAAAATAGGAAGGCTTTCTTTTTTTAAAAAATTTTATTTTATTTGCAAAACATATGTATAGGTAATTCTTCAACATTAACCCTTACATAGCTTTCTGTTACAGATTTTTTCCCCCCACTCCCCACCTCTCCCCTAGATGGCAGGGTATCCACTACATGTTAATTATGTTAAAATACTTGGCAAATCGAATATATCTATACATATTTCCAAACTTATCATTGTTGTGCAAGAAAAATCGTATCTACACAAAAGACATATCAGATAAAGGAAACACAATGTAAGCAAACATCAATCAAGGAGTATGAGAATGTTATGTTGTGGTCCACATTTCATAAACCTCTCTCTGGGTGTATATGGCTTTCTTCAGTGAACAATTGGAAGTGGTTTGAAACATTTCATTGTTGAAGAGAGCCATGTCCATCAGAATTGATCATCATATAGTATTGTTGTTGCCGTGTATAATGATCTCCTGGTTCTGCTCATTTCACTCAGCATCAGTTCATGCAAGTCTCTCCAGGCCTCTTTGAAGTCGTCCTGCTAGTCATTTCTTACAGAACAATAATATTCCATAATATTCATATACCATAATTTATTTAGCCATTCTCCAATTGAAGGGCATCTATTCAGTTTCCAGTTTCTACCCACTACAAAAAGGGCTGCCACAAACATTCTTGCACATGTGGGGCCCTTTCCTTCCTTTCTGATTTCTTTGGGATATAAGCCCAATAGAAATGCTGCTGGGTCAAAGGGTATGCACAGTTTGATAACTTTTTGAGCATAGTTCCAAATTGCTCTCCAGAATGGCTGGATGCGTTCACAGTTCCACCAACAATGCATCAGTGTCTCAGCCCTCCCACATCCCCTATAGGAAGGCTTTCAATCTGAACATAAGAAAACTAAAACTAGAGATATTTGTGATTTTGAGAATTTTGTAAAGTTTTGTTTATTTACTGTAACACGAGTGAAGAAAACATCTTTTAAATATTTCCCTTTCGGGGCAACTAGATGGCATAGTGGGTAGAGAACCAGTCCTGAAGTCAGGAGGACCTGAATTCAAATCTAGTCTCAGACACTTAACACTTCCTAACTGTGTGGTCCTGGGCAAGTCACTTAACCCCAATTGCCTCAGGAGGGGAAAATATTTCTCTTTCTTAATAGCTTTTAATTTTTTCAAATACATGCACAGTTTTCAATATTCACCTTTGTAATACCTTGTGTTCCAAATTTTTCTCTCTCTCTTCTTTCCCTTTTTTATGATCTCTTTGAGATGCAGACCCCATAAGTGCCACTGCTGGATCAAAGGGTGTACACAGTTTGATAACTTTTTGGGCATAGTTCCAGATTGCTCAGAATGGTTGGATCAGCTTACAACTCCACCAACAATGCATTAGTGTCTCAGTTTCCCCACATCCTCTCCAACATTTCTCATTATCTTTTCCGCCAATCTGAGAGATGTGAAGTGGCACTTCAGACTTGTTTTAAATTGCATTTCTCTCTTTCTTTTTTTTTAAGCTTTTTATTTACAAAAAATGAGTGATTTTTCTACATTGACCTTTGCACAACTTTTTTTTGTTTGTTTTTTGTTTTTTGTTCCAAGCTTTTCTCTTGCTTCCCCCCACCCCTCACCCCTAGATGACAGGTAATCTAATACATGCTAAATATGTTAAATTATATGACAAATCCACTATATGTAACATATCTATACAGTTATCTTACTGCACAAGAAACATCAGATCTAGAAAAAGAGAAAAAAAAAAAAGAAAAACAACCTAAGAAGGAAAATAAGATGTAGGGAAATATTCACAGAAAGCATTAGAATGCTGTGTTGTGGTTCACACTCAGTTCCCTCAGGCCTCTCTCTGGATGTATATGACTATCTTCATCGCTGAGCAATAGGAACTGTTTTGAATCATCTCATTGTTGAAGAGAACCATGTCCATCAGAATTGATCATCGTATAATCTTGCTGCTGTGTTCTCCTAGTTCTGCTGATTTCACTCAGCATCAGTTCATGCAAGTCTCTCCAGGCCTCTCTGAAATCCTCCTGTTGGTCGTTTCTTACCGAACAATAATATTCCATGACATTCATATACCATAATTTATTCGGCCATTCTCCAATTGATGGGCATCCTTTCAGTTTCCAGTTTCTTGCCACTACAAAAAGGGCCGCCACAAACTAAATTGCATTTCTCTAATCAGTAGTGATTTAGAGATTTTTTTTCATATGATTAGAAATTAATTTCATTGTTTAAAAATTGTCTTCATATCTTTTGACCATTTATCAATTGGGGAATGGCTTGTATTCTTATAAATCTAAATCAGTTCTCTATGTATTTTAGAAATGAAGCCCTTATCAGAAACAATGGCTGGAAAAATTGTTTACCAGCTTTCTGCTTCCCTTCTAATCTTGGTTGCATTGATTGCAAAAACTTTATTTAATGGAGTCAAAATTATTCATTTTGCATTTCATAATGTTTCCTAGTTCTTTGGCCATAAATTCCTTTCTTCTCCACAGATCTGAGAGGTAAATTATCCCATTTTCCTAATTTGCTTATAGTAACACGCTGAATGTCTAAGTCATGAGCCTATTTTGACCTTATCTTAGTATAGGATGTGGAAGCGATTTTTTTGTGTGTGTGACTTTTGTTTATTTTTTTTATTAAAGCTTTTTATTTATAGAACATATGAATAATTTTTCAACATTGACCTTTGTAAAACTTTCTGTTCCAAATTTTTCCCTCCTTCTCCCCACCCCTATCCCTAGGTGGCAGGTAGTCTAATACATATTAATTAACATATTAATATGTTAAAATATATGATAAATCCAATATATGTATACATATTCATACAGGTATCTTGCAGCATAAAAAAAAATTGGATCTAGAAAGAGAAAGGAAAAAAAAAACCTAAGAAGGAAAAAAAAATGCAAGCAAACATCAACAGAAAGTGTTAAAATGCTATTTTGTGTCCACACTCAATCTCCACAGGCCTCTCTCTGGGTGTATATGGCTTTTCTTCATTACTGAACAATAGGAACTGGTTTGAAACATCTTATTGTTGAAGAGAGCCACACCGATCAGAATTGATAATTATATAGTCTTCTTGTTGCCATATACAATGATCTCCTGGTTCTGCTCTTTTCACTCAGCATCAATTCATGCAGTCCTTTCTGAAATCATCCTTCTGATTGTTTCTTACAATAATATTCCATGACATTCATATACAATAATTTATTCAGCCATTCACCAATTGATGGGCATCCATTCAGTTTCCAGTTTCTAACCACTACAAAAAGGGCTGCCACAAACATTTTTGTACATGTGGGTCCCTTTCTTTCCTTTAAGATCTCTTTGGAATATAGGCCCAGTAGAAACACTGCTGGGTCAAAGGGTATGTACAGTTTGATAACTTTTTGAGCATAGTTCCAGATTGCTCTCCATAATGGTTGGATCCATTCACAGTTCCACCAACAATGTATCGGTGTCCCAGGTTTCCTATATCCTCTCCAACATTCATCATTTTTTTTTTCTTGTCATCTTATCCAATCTGAGAGGTGTGTAGTGGTATCTCATAGTTGTCTTAATTTGCATTTCTCAGATCAATAGTGATTTGGAGCATCTTTTCATATAACTAAAAATAGTTTCAATTTTCTTCATCTGAAAATTGTTCATATCCTTTGATCATTTATCAGTTGGAGAATGGCTTGAATTCGTATAAATTTGAGTTAATTTTCTATACATTTTAGAAATGAGACCTTTATCAGAACTTTTGGATGCAAATGGAAGCGATTTCTTAATGCTATTCTGCTACTATGTTTATAACCTTTCAGCACCTAGCAGCTAATTATGACATGGAAGTGGCCCTCAGCTCTCAAAATTTATGCCAGTAAAGAGCAAGTTCTTGCAGGTTTCATCATTTTGTAATAGATGTCATGTTAACCTAGCTAAGTGCATACAGAGTAGCAGCTTATCACCAGAAAGTTGACTGGTTTTCAATATATATGTGTATATATATATTTTTTTTTTGGGGGGGGGCTATACTAATTTATGATAACCAGGTCCCGAGTATGAAAAAGTTATCATTTTTATTTACATACAGATTGTATTGATGAACTTAGTGGATCTTTTGAAATAGGAAGTAAGATTCATTTGAAAGTGTCATCTAACTTTTGCAACTTTGCATCAATTCTACCTCAACATAATTTCTCATTTATCCACTCTCAAATCACTCTTCTTTGGGTCCCTTCACCTCTCACCTAGACTATTAGAATAGCCTAATTTATTTCCCTGCTTTTTAGTATTTGCGTTTTCTAGTTTATTCTCTATTGTTGCCAAAGCAATTTTCCAAAACCCATAGATCACTCCCCACTCAGAAACTGACTTCTAAAGTAAAATATAAAACTTCCCAGCCTGGCATTTTAGACCTTCTCTTTTCACATTGTTTTATCTCCTCACTTTCACTCTATATTCTAGCCACTGTGGACTACTAAACATTCCTCTTAACATAACATCTTCTGCCTCAGTGCATTCAACCCAGACATTCTCCCTCATTCCTGGAATACAGTGTTTCCTCAATCTGCCTCAAAATCCTTGTATTTTTTTTTTTTTTTTTTTAACACTCAGCTACTGTGTTATAGACTATGAAGCTTTTCCTGATTTCTGTAGTTAACATATTCTTTTTCCCTCTTAAGTGACTTTGTATATATTTATTTTTGTATATATTGTAATCCTGCAGTATGTCTATTTCAAAGATTGAATTTTCTTTGAACCTGTGGCACCTAGCACAATAATTTGTATAAATTAAAACACTTGTTATTTTTATAAAATTGAAATTTTAAAAATATTTCAGTAGCTCTGTGGTTTCATCAGCATTGCTGCTCTTTTTTTTAAACAGGGATTGTAATCCTTCCACACATTATTTGGATATTTTTATGAGTTTTTGTAGACAAAATTTACTACCCTCTTGGTGAGAAGCCAGAAAACTTTGAACTTGGCTGATTCTTAAATGCCTAAGTTTATACTAATATGAACCAAAGGCCAGGTCCTTGTCACAATAAAATATAGTCATAGGAGTTCAGTGGAAGCCTTAAAGTGGCAGAATTCCAACTCTAGCATTTTTGTTGAAGAATATGTTGGTTTTCTCTCTGTGTATTAACATTTGTGATGTAGACATCCATACAATACTAGCTTGATATAATAAATGGGTAATTGAATGGAGGGGATATGTTTTATTAGTGAAAATTTTAGTCTTCCTGGGACACTGATGCATTGTTGGTGGAGCTGTGAACGGATCCAACCATTCTGGAGAGCAATTTGGAGCTATGCTCAAATAGTTATCAAACTGTGCATACCCTTTGACCCAGCAGTGTTTCTATTGGGCTTATATCCCAAAGAAATCATAAAAGAAGGAAAGGGCCCCACATGTGCAAGAATGTTTGTGGCAGCTCTTTTTGTGGTGGCTAGAAACTGGAAACTGAGTAGATGCCCATCAATTGGAGAGTGGCTGAATAAATTATGGTATATGAATGTTATGGAATATTATTGCTCTGTAAGGAACGACCAACAGGACAATTTCAGAGAGGCCTGGAGAGACTTGCATGAACTGATGCTGAGTGAGATGAGCAGAACCAGGAGATTGTTGTACATGGCAACAACAGTAGTATATGAGGATCAGTTCTAAGGGACATGACTCTCTTCAACAATGAAATGCTTCAAACCAATTACAATTGTTCAGTGAAGAAGGCCATATACACCCAGAGAGAGGGATGTGAAATGTGGACCACAACATAACATTTTCATGTTCTCTATTGATGTTTGCTTATATTGTATTTCCTTTATCGGATTTTTCTCTCTTATAGATATGATTTCTCCTGAACAAAAAATGATGTGTGAAAATTTTAGTCTTCTTTGTCAAGGGTAGTAACTTTAAACCATTATTATTTTTAAAGTCTGTTTCAGACCATAGATTCTGTCTGAATTTTAAACTATAATTGAACTTGTATACATTGTTCAAAGTTATTTGTTTGTCTTTTTTCACTTTTTAAATTTCCTGTGATAAGTCCATGTGATAGTTTTAGAATTTTTAACTTATTACTTAATATTCAGTCTACTTGAAGTTTGGCACATATCATGGTTTTTTTATTCATCTAAAATTAATTGTTAGTTGATGGGATTATATGTGTTTGATTTTTTCATGTTAAAATGTGAATAGTAAAACTTTTTTTCCCCCCCTTCAATTTAGTGAATGCAGTAGTAGAGCAGTATCTATATTCAACAAAGAAGGGTGCTTGGAGATTGTATTAAAGTATTTAAGTAGGTTTTCCACCAATGTTGACCTGGCTATTTCAGTAGGTAAGTGAAGAAAAAGTGACGGTTTATTAAGTATTTATACTATAGTCTGGGGGGAAAAAAAGTTTTCATAGTTACATGTTTGTTCTATTTTTTAATGTACAAAAAGCAATAGTTTTTAGTTTATTCTTCTGTATTTACATATATAAATCACCACCATTCTCACTTTAGGAGTTATAGAATCATTTGAACATTTCTTGTTTTCTACTACTCTCTGATATACTCACTCTCTCTGATATGTATATTCCTATTACAAAGGAATGTTTATGCAGAGTTCCACAAAGGTCACTGAGATAGGAAACTGAAACCTATTTTTTCCTCTCCCAACCTAGAAGAGTAAAAGAAAAATATGGGGACGAGAAGAGTTAGAAATAGTTTAATTGGGAATAGAATGAGCATGTGTGTACTTACCCTTTATCTTAAAGAGTGGTAAGCATTTAGCTGCTCCTTGATTCAGCTATTTGTTTTCCCTAACAAAGATAAGGTACATTCCACTTAGGTCCTATTTAGCAAGAAGGAATATTCTTTTTATGGGAGGAAGAGAAGTTTGTGGAACAAATCATCCTGGGAATAGTTATGAATTTTCCTCAAAATGGAGATGATATAGGAGAAGTGATAAAGGGGAAAATACTATTGGTGAGGGTGTTTTTAATTTAAAATGCTTTAAAATATTTTTCATTGATATGTTTATTTTTACATCACCACATGTCTTTCTTCCTCCAGGATGCCATTTAAGGGTGTTTTTTAAATAAGGGAAAGTTATACTATTAGGCTTTAAAAGAAACCACATAGTAACTAATTTTTAAAAATGAATTTAAGGAATTTTTAGAAAAGTTGTCAGCTTTATAAAATAAAATCTAGCTTTTCGTATCTTTGGTTTTGTTGTTTGTTGATCTTTTTTTCCCCCTGAAGTCCTTTGATATAATTTCAAGTGCTTCATTGTAGTGTTTGATAAAAGTTTTGGTCTTGGAGCTAGGAAGACCTGGATTTGAGTCCTGCTTCTGACACTTAGTTCACTGTCTGATCTAGGACCAGTCACTTAATGTCTTTGTTTCCATTTTCTTATCTGTAAAATGGGGGTATTAATACTTCTGGTGTATCAACCTTGGAATATTTTTGTGAGATTTAAATGATATAATGAAAATAAAACACCTTGAAGACCTTAATGGATTTACTTTAATTGGTAAAGTCACCAATTTTAAGTTATTTTCATTTTGCTGTTCAGTGAATTATATATCTCTAATCTTAAAGCTCTTATTTTGAAAAAATAAGGCTAAAGAAATTAGTTAAGAAATCTACTGGACCATACCTTCTTTTTTAATATAACATTCCTTACATTATAATGTGGTATGATTCCCCTGACTTAGAGTCTGTGATTCTTAGCCCTTCACAGAGGTTAATTTAACTACATTCTGAAAGAGTAAAACATTGTTAGAAATCTCAGAACTTATTTTGGGAAGCAGAGCAGATTAGAGCCAGAGCACAAAAGTGTATGTTTCCTTGTTCTGTGTAGACTTTTAGAAAATTTTTTTTAAATGAGTAGATTTGGGTTGGTATTTGCACTACTGGAGATTTTCAAGAAACAAAATGTAAGGTAAATTTATCCTTTTGTTCTGTTGAATAAAAATGGCCTTAAGCTCTCAAAGGCTGAGCACATCAAAAATACCCTGGTAGTGAATTAGTGTTGTCAAGTGACAAGAGTGTGGTTTGATTCCTTTCTTTTGGACGGCCTGTAGTAGAACCACTAAATGAATTAAAATGATTTCATTACATTGAAATCTCAACCATTTGTAAATGTGATCATATTTTTACATGAGTTTATGTCATTCATATGAGATATTTTTAATGAAGCAATTCTAGCTTTAATAAAGTCATATTCAAATTCAGAAATCTTTCAAACCTAATAGCTGTTTTCTTAAAAGCACTTGTTAATATTGCTATTTTATAGCTAGAATTGTGAAAAAACAAGCTAAACATGAATAGAAAAAATAAAAGGTGTTCTTGGTTTTTTTTTAAGTTGTCTAGTTGTTATATATTTAAGCACATTTTATTTGTTTCAGTTATTCATTTTTTGTCCCTACAGCATTTTGTTTACAAGCAGTGACAGAGGACAACCCAGAACTCTTAAAATCTTTTAATGCTCCAGCTCTGCAGGTTCTGGAATCAGCAATGTTCTCACCCATCACTTCTATGGAACACACGCTTCTGAAAACATTAGTGGCAGGTATAATTTTAGTATAAGGGAATGGTATGTCCTTTGTTTCTTTTTGGATTTATGGTTGTTTTTTGTTTGTTTGTTTTGAGGCATTTAGGGTTAGTGACTTGCCCAGAGTCACATAGCTAGTAAGTGTCTGAGGCTGGGTTTGAACCAAGTTTCTCCTGACCCCAGGGCTGGTGCTCTATCTGTTTTATCTTCCAGCTGTCCAGAGTGGTAGAACTTTTTCCTAATTTCCTGTATAAGCAGATGGGACTTTTTACTAGTTCATAGTTAAGTAATTAAAATGTTGTAATGTGAAGCAAAGGATAAATTGACTTCTACTTCAGAAAATCTTGATCTTTATCTAGAGCAAAGCTATTTTTCCATTTGCAACCCCTTTTTTGCCCGAGAAATTTTTATATAACCTCAGGTATATAGGCATATACAAAAAGTATACAAATCAAACTTTGACTGATAGTAAGTCTTAATTATGTGATATCCACATTCAGTTACTCAACCCCAAATGGAGTTGCACTCTACAATTTAAGTAGCTTTATTCTAGAGAACTTAAGTTTATATATTACTTCTCTAAAAAGAAGCCTGTTCATTTAAGATTTGTCACTGGTTGAATTATTTGTTTAAAGAAATTGCTTTTATGGATTTTTTATTCTTAATTATCAACTAAGGAAAGTGGAATTTGATTTTTAAAAATCATAGCTATATGACCGTTTTTTCTCCAGTGGCAGAGGTTTATCTTTTTACAAAAAAATTTTTTTATTGATATCATCTCTCTTTATATTACTTTGATTTCTGAATATATCCCTTCTTTGTCTCATGGATCTTGGTTTTTTTTTTTGTTTGTTTTTTTTGTTTTTTAGTATCGTGCGTTTTGTAATTCCACATAGATTCCATGCATTTAGATGAGCCAAATGTTTGTTTATTTTGAAAGGTGCATTCTTTTTTGTACTTGCTATTTTAAAAATGTTGATCATTATTTAACTTCCTTTGTTTATCAAAATGTGCAAAGTAATGAAGGCATGCTTTTAGAATAACTATATACTAGATGAGAGATCTTGGAATTTTAGTACATTCAGTTCCACTCTTGGAATATAATGCTGCTGAGTAGGACAGCTCATGTTAAGATAGAAAAGAAAGCCACTGTCTGGTTTAGAAAGAAATTTGATTAGTATTTTCAGAGTATAATTATCTAATAAATGTAAGCACATCAAGAGAGAGAATTATGTTTTATCAAGAGAAGGAAAGCCTTGAGTTAGAAGAAGCTGCCACTGACATGAAATTTATTGATATTTAATGTAAGCATGACATGTAATGAAACTGAGTACTGAAATTATACCTGATTTTAAAGTATCTAAGGTTTTATGGAAATAGCAGTGCTTGCAGATCTCAGTCAACAAGCATTAAGGGCACTGGTGATACACAGATGAAAGTCCTCTTAAGGAATTTATATTCTATCATGGTATATGTAAATATGTAAACATCAAAGCTTATATAAAATAAATAGAAAATAGTTTGGTAAGAACCTAGGAAATCCTATAGGGATATGGCACTTCAATTACACTCTGAAGGAAACTAAGGTTTCTTAATGACAGGTGAAGAGAAGAAATTAATTCTAGGCATGGGTTTCTGTCAGTGCAAAGGCAGAGACAGAAGATGGAATGTTCTGTGTAAGAATTAGCAAGAAAGCCAATTTTGCTCTTCTCTTATAGAGTGTGAATGGGAATACTATCTAATAAAGTAGGAAAGCCACATTGTGAAAGGCTTTATATACTAACCAGAGGGGTTTTGTTTGATCTTAAAAGTAAACTAAAGGTAGCGGAGTTTATTAGGCAGAGGAGTGACAAATGATAAATCATTGTTTTCATGCTCATGATTTTTTTGTCTTAGGGACAGTATGGAACCTAAAGGATATTCTTCCCTCCAAGAGTCAAGCAGATACCATCAATGCACTCCTGAAGATTTTCTCTGATGTTTTAGAAGTGGATATTGGACAAGTTGTTATTCAGATGAAGGAAGCTGAAACTCAAAGGTTAAATGCTGCTGCAGATACTGAGCAAACAGAAGAAATGAATGGTGATAATTTGAATGAAGATGATGAAATGGAAGATATTCCCCACAAAAGAAAAGTCAGAAGAAAAACTTTCATTTCAGATCTACTTCCAGTAAGTTAAGTGGGTGCTAATTTATATTAATTAATCCATCCTTTACCTTTAATTTTCCTTCACTGATTTTCCAATGAAATTAACTTCTAAAATCATCTCTCTCCTTTTTTTTGAAAATCCCATAAGGTATGGATTGGAAAACATTTGGTGGGATAATATTGTGATCATTATCAGGTCCAAGTGTTGCTTGATATTTTACTGAAATACTTTCTAACATTGACAGAGTTCTGTAATCTTTTTTTTTTTTCCCTTGATTTTTTTCTTTATTTTCTTAATTAAAGGTTTTTATTTTCAAAATAGATACATGGATAATTTTCACCATTCACCCTTACAAAACCTTGTCTTCTAAATTTTTTTCCCTTCCCTAGTGGGCAAGTGATCTAATATATGTTAGACATGTGTAATTCTTTTATACATATTTCCACAATTATCATGCTGCACAAGAAAAATCAGATCAAAAAGGGAAAAAAAAATGAGAGAAAATGAAATGCAAGCAAATAACAAAAAAGAATGAAAATACTATGTTGTGGTCCACATTCAGTTCCCACAGTGCTCTCTTGGTGAATAGCTTTCTTTATCACAAATCTATTGGAAGTGGCCTCAATCACTTCATTGTTGTCAAGGGCCATGTCCATCAGAATTGATCATTGTATAATCTTGCAGTCTGCAATCTTTTTATAGATAGTTTATAGATCAGTCAGTGGATGGGGCCATGGGCCTGAAGTCAAAATGACTTCAGTTTAAATTTGGCCTCAGATGCTTACTTTATTTCTATTTATCTCAGTTTTGTCATCTTCAAAATACTGGTAATAACACTACTTCCCAGGGTTGTGAGGATCAAATGAGGTAGTAATTTTAAAGTGCTTAGCATAGTGCCTGGCACATAACATTAAGTATTATATAAATATTAGCTATTGTTATAATATGCATTTTCTAATTATATTGAAAGGCGTTTCACCACCTGTTATTTCATTCTGGATTTTATTATTGCTACATGGAAATGGTGGGAGTGAGCAGGGTTTGGAGGGGGGTGGTATTTTGTGTTGTATTTCTTTAGCTATACTGCCTTGATAATAAGAAATAATATCAAGATTTTAGAGAAGCATCAAAAGCCTTAATGTTTTAATTACCAGTTTTTTTTAATTAGTTTTTTGCAATCCCTTTCAATTTCTAGGCTCTCCCCCTCTACCATCATAAACTATTTCTCAGTCTTACTTCAAATGAGTGGGATTAATGGCTGGTTATTCTTTTTCATCCCCCAGAACTTATCATCTCTTCTTATATATCACTGTCTACAATGTCTTCTAGCATTAATTTCATTATTGTTACCCTTTGCTAGTGAATACCATCCTCCAGTTATCTATTTCTGCTCACTTCATTTTGGAAGTATTCCTGTTTGTCTTCCCAAGTTTTTCTGAAATTGTCCTCTTTTTCATTTCTTACAGAATGATAGTATTATATCACATTCATGTTTTATAATTTGTAACCATTCCCAGTTGATGGGCATCACTTGATTTTCCACTTAAGAGAATTTTTGATTTGTAATTTTCTTAAAACTAAGTATTTGAAGCCATCTTTCCTGTGGTTTCTAATGTCATTCTTTTGAAAGCTGTTAATCTTTTAATTCTTAATGCTGTGAATTCATATTCTCTCTCTCACTTTTCTCTCTCCATACACACACACACACACATATATATATCAGATTCTTCTTAGAGATAATTGATGACTTTTTTCTCCCATACAGTAGTTTTTTTAATTCTATTTGTGTAGAATTTTTGTGTGTGTGCAAAAGATTTTTAGTTTTGTCATCAAAGTAATCTTAATTTCTTTTGTGTAATTTTTTTTAACAGTGTTTGTCTTTGTACAATGAATATAAGATAACTTCTTTAAACCATATTTCCAGCCATGAACCATCTTTCCTCTTCTGCCATTTTCTAGCTCTCCCTTGTCTTTCCTTGTTTTATTGACACCTATTTTGTACCTTATTCTATTCTGATATAACCTGCACATAGAACTCCTCATAAGAAACAAAAGCAGTTGAGAAAAATTGACTTGAGTCCTTTCATCGGATGGTATTTGCAACATTCTGCATCTGTATTTCACCACTCTTATTGAGAATAAGGAAATTTGTTTAATCAGCTGTTGTCCAGGGCCAAAATTAGTCATTATATCTAATCAAAAATTCTTTTATCCTTTGGTGTTTTGTTTACAATTCTATAAATATAGAGTACATTATTCTCATTCCGTTTATTTTATTCTTCATCACTTCATATAGAACTGGCTATTTTTCTGTGAATTTGTGTGCTTGGTATATCTATAATCCATTAAGTTTATATACCACAATTTGGTCAACCATTTCCCAATCAATGGGCAACCACTTTATTTCCAGTTTTTGTTATCATCAAGGCAGTATAGTTCTTAGTGACACAGAGTAGAAACTGGAGTGATGGAAGCCATATATTTGCTTGCATTGCTGAGCCTATTAATAGAATGATCAGAGAGATATTCTTCTGTCAGTATTCTTGAGCTTTGGGAAGAATAGACTGCTCAGAACAAGAAGTTGGACTCTTTTTTTTTTTTTCTTTATTAAAGCTTTTTATTTGCAAAACATATGTATGGGTAATTCTTCAACATTGACCCTTACAAAGCTTTCAGTTAGAAAATTTTCCCCCCTAGTCCCCACCCCTTCCCTAGATGGCAGGAAGGGTTAGACTCCTTCTTAAACATAATTATCTGTGTATACTGCAATGAGATTTAGATGAACTTTTATATATGTATATTCAAACAAATACATAGATGTGTATACATATACACACATATATATATCTAGTGCATATAGTGTTTTATAGATCTTAAAATGCCATAAAGATCAGTTAGCATTTTTGGTTAATGTACCACCAAAGCAGTCTTCTTCTTTTTTTTTTTTTTTTTTTTTTTTTTTTTTTTTTTTTT
>JAJPUD010001074.1:7298-24976 GCA_023553655.1 Myrmecobius fasciatus | reverse complement strand
TTTTTTTTTTTTTTTTTTTTTTTTTTTTTTGATAATAATAGCTTTTTTATTTACAAAGTATTTTTATCATGCAAAGATAGTTTTCCACATTCAGCCTTGGAAAATCTTGTGTTCCAAATTTTTCTCCCTTCCTCCCTACTTTCCCCTCCCCTATGCAGTGTAGGTTAAACTTGTACAATTCTTTTATACATATTTTCATATTTTTTGTTCTACAAGAAAAATTATAATCTTTTTAAAATAGTATTTTATTTTCCAAGTACATGTAAAGATAGTTTTCAACATTCATTTTTGTGAGACTATATTCCAAATTTTTTTCCCTCTTTCCCTTACCTCCATCCTACCCAAGACAGCAAGCAATCTGATAGAAGTTAAATATGTGCAATTCTTTTAAACATTTTCATATTTGTAATGTGCAAGGGGAAAAAAAAAACCCAAAAAAGGGAAAATTCGATCTACATTTAGGCTTCATAATTGTCTGGAGGTGGATGGCATTTTCCATCCTCAGTCTATTGGGAATGCCTTGACTCACTACATTGTTGAGAAGAGCCAGGGCCACCACACTTGATCATTACACAATCTTGTTACTCTATACGATGTTCTCTTCATTCTGCTCACTTAGCATTAGTTCATGTAAATCTCTCCACCACCAATGTAATCTTATGTCACCTTGAAAATATTTGTTCTGTGTCTCACTCTGTGAGGTGTTGTATTTCAACCTAAAAATCTTATACACTTCAAGTTTTATCAAATGGATCAGTGGCTCCACTTAAAAATTCAGTTCTATAATTTAAAATTTTTAGATCTCATTTACTTGAAATTAATGATTCCAGAATATTCTTTTGTTTTATGTTCCTAAATTCTAAAAGCAATACATCCATTATACTGGTCTATAACTATTTGAATAGTATTAATGAGAAAACATAACATCTCTATTCTTTGAAAATATGGTTGATATATCAGTTATTAATTCTGTCTTGAATGGAATCCAAAGAATCTTTGTGTAAATTCTTAATCACCTTTACAGAATAGCCACAGTTCATTTTATTGCTTTTTATTTTTACAAATACATGCAAAGATAGTTTTCAATTTTCACCTTTGCAAAATCGTGTTCCAAATTTTTCTCCTTCCTCTCCTTCCACTTCTTCCTCAAGACAACAAAGCAGTCCTTGTATAGATTGAACATGTATGCAGTTCTTTTAAACATATTTCCATATTCATCATGCTGCACAAGAAAAATCATATCAAAAGGTGAAAGAATAAAAAACATGAGAAAAAACAAACAACAAAAGTGAAAATACTATGCTTTGATCCACATTTCAGTCTCCATAATTCTCTCTGAATGCAGATGGCTCTTTCTATCACAAGTCTGTTGGAGTTGCCTTGAATCACCTGAGTGTTGAAGAGTCAAGTCCATCACAGTTGATCATCATTTAATCTTGTTGTTGCAATATTCTCTTGGTTGTATTCACTTCACTCAGAATCAGTTTGTGTACATCTCTCCAGGCCTCTGAAATCATCCTGCTGATCGTTTCTTATAGAACAGTAATATTCCATGACATTCATATATCATAATTTATTCAGCCATTCTCCAATTGATGGGCATCCATTCAGTTTCCAGTTTCTTGCCACTACAAAAAGGGCTGCCAGAAACATTTTTGTACATGTGGGTCCCTTTTCCTCCTTTAAGATCTCTTTGGGATACAAGTCCAGTGGAGACACTGCTGGATCAAAGAGTATACACAGTTTGATAGTCCTTTGGCCACAGTTCCAAATTGGAAACCTGTAATTTTTTTTCACAATATTGTATAGTATTAAAAAAAAAAATCTAACTTAGAATGTGATTTTTTTTTAACTTACATTTGCATTCTAATTTGTATAAAGATACCTAAAGCAAAATAGGCTGGACTGAATCTTGGTCAGAAAATTCAAGGAAGAAATCGATAAGTCATTTGTCCAGCCCAGATTGATTTAAGGAGGTAGGGAGGTATGCAGATTCTAAGGACAGAGTATGTCTAGCAATATGTGGCACAGAGAATTCCTGAGCAGGAAAAAGTTGTGTACTGGGGCAAGAAGAAATTTTAGGCCCAGCATAGAAAGACTTAAACTTATAGAGTGTCCTCTGGCAGTTGTAGTGTTTACTGCTCATAAGTCCAGGACAGAGTGAGGAAATGACCAGTGTCTAAGGGTGATTTTTCAATATGAGGAGAGAATAGGATATAGGCTTTAGCAAGGAGAAAATGGTTTGGATCCCAGGAACTGAGTAGAGTTTCATTTCCACTCTCCAGCCTCGTCGGTAGCCTGCCGCAGGATAACCATGTTACCCCCATACTCAGTAAACTCCAGTAAATGTCCAGGATCAAATAGAAAATCCTCTGATTGTTAAAACTCTTCATCACCTCTCCTTATACATATGTCTATCTTTGTTCTCTCAGGAAGATATATTTTTTTCTCCAAATTAAAACAAAAAAATTTTTATTAAAGCTTTTTATTTTCAAAATTTGCATGGATTATTTTTCAACATTAACTTTTGTAAAACCTTGTATAAACAATTTTTAAATCTTTTTAAGCTTTGAGTCCCAAATTCTATCCTTCCCCCCTTCCCTGAGATAAGCAATATTTGAAAAAATATTACAATCATGTAAAAATTTCTGTCAGTCATTTTATACAAGAAGATTAAAAAAAAAAGAATGAAGAAAGTGAAAAAATAGCATCCTTCATTCTGTATTCAGACAGTATTAGTTCTTTTTAGATGTCTTGGATCATTATATTATTGAGAAATAGCTAAGCCATTCATAGTTCTTCATCATACAATATTGCTATTACTGTATACATTTTTCTGTTTTTTACTCTCTCTACTTTGCATCAATTCATGTAAATTTTTTAAAGTTTTTCTGAAATCATCCTGCTTGTCATTTGTTTTAGGACACATATGTGTCTTTCTATAACCTTATAACCTCCCCTCCAACAAACTCCTTGAAAATCAGAATAGACCAAATAGAAACTAATGATGCTATTAGACACAAGAAATATTAAGGTCAAAAGACAGAAATAGACATTACAAGGTATAGCACAAACAGAAAATGGATTGAAGAGAGATGATTTAGGAATCATTGGACTACCTATAAGTCATAACAATAACAAAAAATAATAAAATATTCTAGATATCATATTTCAAGAAATCATGAAAGAAAACTCCCAGATCTCTCAGAACCAGAAGGCAAAGTGAAATAGAATCCGCTGCTCACTTCCTGAAAGAAAAATAAAAATAAAAACTCTCAATAATATTATAGTCAAAATCCAGTGTTTCCTTGTAAAATAAAAAATGCTACAAGACTAGGAAGAATTCAGCTACTTAGGAGGCACTGTCAGGATTTTACAAGATTAAGCATTCCCTCTTGTTGGTGGCGCAGTGGAAAGAGCACTAGCCCTGAAGTCAGGAGGACCTGAGTTCAAATGTGGCCACAGACACTTAACATTCCCTAGCTGTGTGACCTTGGGCAAGTCACAACCCCAATTGCCTCAGCAAAAAAAAAAAAAAGTTTAAAAAATAAAAGAAAGATTAAGCAGCTACCCCTAATGAGGAAGCAGAGATCTTGGAACTCTTTCAGAAAGTAAAAGTATGGCCCTCCAACCAAGAATAATTTACTCAAAAAATTGAATAGAATCTTATTGGAAAATAAATGGATCTTTTATGAAATATAGGGCTAATAAGCATTCCTCATGAAAACATGAGAAATTTATTAATATTTTTACTGTCAAATATTGGAGTCAAAGGAAGCATAAAAAAATAAATATGAGTGAACAATCCTAAGGGATGAAACGAGAATAAACTACATTCTGGTATGGGGAAATGATAAATGTATCTTCTTTAAACTCTGTTTTCAGGAGTCATTTAGAGATTCTAATTCAAATTAGAATAATTTGTTATTCTAATAACAAAGAAAAGGAATACAGTAGGGGAGAAAAGGAGAAGGAGGTTAGGTAAAATTTTCTCTCATAATCAATATATCCAAGTAGAAGTCTATATAAACAAGAAAGAAAGGTTGAACAGAGGGATTGACCTCTTTCTTATCTGAATTGGTCAATGGAGGGAAGAAGGCAGATGGCTGCAGAAATACATTTCATTCAACAGAAAAATAAAAAGAGGAGAGGAGAAGAGAGATTAAGAATTAGGATAGATGATAGGAAGAATTATTCATGAGCAAAATAATCCTAAAGCTATAAAAAAAATTTGTAATTCTTTTTGATATGGCAAACAGTCAGAAACTGAAGGACCATTCATCATTTGGGAGAATGGCTGAACAAGGTATGGCCAAAAAAAATTTGATGGAATCCTATTTACTGTGAGAAATAAAGAAGATGGCTTCACAGAAACCTGGGAAAATTTAGGTGAACTGCTAAAAAGTGAAATGAGCAAAAACAGAAGAGTTTATATACTGACAGCATTATTACAAAGACAGACAACTTTGAAAGACCTAGAAACTCTGCTTGTCATAATTAATCTACCATAATTCAGAGGACATAATTGAGAGTACAGAATGAGATATATCTTTTTTTGGACATATGGGATTTTATTCTGTGATTCTGTAGATATTTGTAATTGGCATTTTGTTTTTCTAAGTTACAGATTTTATTCTTTAGTCCTAAGAAAGTCATAATTTAAGTCTTGTTAAGCACTCATGTGGTGGGCTCTTTCTAGAAAGATGTCCATCTTAATAGAAAGTGTATTTAGGATAAACTAACTCTTAAAACTTTATCAATAATTTCATCTTAATACAATCTTAATTTCAAAGTAAATATATAATTTATAATTATTAGCCTTTTGCAGCTTTGGCTCTTTGAGCCTTTCTACTATATTTTTTTCTACAATACCCAGTTCCAAATGAGAATGTAGTCTTTCTTTGACTTCAGCCAAAGAATATCACAAAATCATTTTTCAAAAATTGAAAATTTGTTGTTCCTTTTGTAGCCAACTGAAAAAGAATTGAAAGAGACAGTAGCCTTACTCACAGCTCAACAGATTGCCCTAGAGATTATTGTCAACATGTGCTGCAGTGATGGTATGTTAACTCTTTTTAGATTGGTATTTTTGCCCAAATAGTAATAGTGAAGCAGAACATTGGGTTATGTTTCAACTTTATTTTTTATATTTGTTTGTGCTTTGTATTATTCATGCCCAGATCCTTCTGATGATGAATGGGATGAGTTTTCTAGTAGTGATGAAAGTGATACATTTATGGATAATTCCTTTAATGAACTCAATGGACAGCTAATGTCCCCACTTTGCCTTTCTGCCGAGGTTCATGCTGCTCTTACAAACTACTTCATTCCCAAGAAGGTAAACTATTTCCTTTTAGTATTTTGAGTATAATGGGAACGGGTGGAGAAATAGTTGTGTATTTATAACATTATAAAATGTTTATATAAAATACTTATAACCTTATAAAATGTGATAAACCTAGATTTCTTCATTTGGGAGATGAGTAATATGAATTACTTAATAAATCCTTTTAAAAAACAGTGTGAGTCTAGGCCAGTCCTTAAGTATGAGATTCTACCCATTGTGAATAGTGAAGTGAAAATTTATAAAATAATACTAGTGTGTGGTAATTTATTGCTTAACTGTTCTTTTTTTTAAACCCTAGATTTTTGAGAAAATTACCTTTCCAAACAGCATGGCAGTTGACATCTGTTCCAGAAATCCTACTTGGAAGCCATTAATTAGAAAGTAAGAATTTTTATTCTTTTTGCTCATTTTCATCATAGGAAATTATGGATCATTTCCCATTTTTAAGCATATATTGTATCTCTGATTCAAGAATGAATTATTCTGGAGGCATCTTGATTACAGAAGTAATTTGATTTGGAAGACCTTAGAATTCAGGTTACCTTAAGATCCCTTTTTTACCAAGTATATAACCATTATTAATTTTAATGCAGGACCGTACATTAAATGTTAATAGTCAATTCCATTATCTTGTCACCTTAGAAAAACGAAAAATTTATGATAGATCATTGAACTGAATACCACTACATCACTGTACTTTTGTTTCAGGATGAACACTATACAATGTAGGGCGCTTGTGTGCCTCCACAGTATCTTGTCTGTTTTAGATGTGGACTCTCTTGGAGGAGCCCCAGCACTTCAGACACTGGCGCAGCACCTGTCACAACTTGTTTTTTCTCAGCCAGGTAAATGTTTAAGCTTTATTGTGAAAGTCAACCCAAATCAATTTTCCAGAGCCGAAGAGATAGAACTGCAAACTTAATTAACCAACAAGTATTTATTAAGTACCTACTATGTGCCTCTCGTGCTGAGTGCTGGGAATAATGATATTATAATTGAAATTTTTTCATGAGGAGCTTATGCTGCAATGGGGGAAATAACAAAGACATATATGTATCTGAAGAAATACAAAGTCATTTGAGAAGATTAAGAAAATTAGTAAAAGCTTCATGTAGAAGCTAGATTTGAACTTCATCTTGTAGGAAAGATATGCATTCCAGGATTAGAGAACGTTCAGTTCAAAGACACAGAAGTGGGAGATGGAATATTAATGTATGAAGAACAGAGACAAGGCCAATGTGGCAGGTCACAGTTTGGGATGAGAAGTAATGTCCATTAAGGCAGGGAAAATAGGTTAGGGCTAGATTAGAAAAAGCTTTAAAAGCTAAAACAGGAGCCAGTGGAATTTATTATGTAGGGTAAGGACATAGCTAGATCTGTATTTAAGGAAGCTCACTCAGGCATTAGCGTATAGAATGGGCTGAAGTGAGGAGAAATTTCCAGTAGGGAACCCAGTTAGGAAATTGTTATGATCATTTAGGTGAGAGTTAATGAGAGTCTGTTGTGTGAAGAACTGGATAAAGGAGTGTCTGTTTTTAGAAAACTGGACCATTTCTGGGTAATAGTTTGATGCGGTGTAAGATTATCCTCATGTTTGATGGAAGGAGTAGGTCATGGTTCGTAAGGAAACTGAGGATTTAAGAGCTGGGGAATTAGAGAACTAAACAAACATGGCTTTGAAGTTCTCTAGTATAAGAATAGGAGTTAGGGAGGAAAGGGAAATGGTGAGCTGGGAGTTGCTATTGTGACCTGGGGCTTAGAATACATCCATCGTGATCTGGATTAGGTAGAATATTTTAATACTTTGAGTGGTTCCTGAGTGGTGGCGGTAAATCAGGGTTTCTTCTTAACTTTTTTGATGTTGTGAATCCTGTTGAGAATCTGATAGATGCTACCTTTCTGAAAATGTTTTTGAATTCATCAAAATCACAATTATAAAAGAAAATCAAGTATATTGAAAAAGTTATTAAAATAAGTTCATGGATTCTAGGCTAAGAATCCATGTGGTAAAAGGATAATCTAAAAGTGGGAGTGGGGAGCAAGAAGTATTCCATCTTACTTTTTCAGACTAGATTGTTGGATGGTGTTGATAAAGGGCTGGCCTGGCATAATCAGTCAGAGGCCGCCTCACAGTTGAGGGCTAATAGAGAGAAATGAGATAGAGATCTATGACAAAAGGAGGTATGTTCAAAACGAAACAAGAATTGCAAGGAACATAGTGAAAGGAGGCCAGACAGCCATCGTGTATGTAGTGCTACTGGCATCAGTAAGTGGAAAAAAGTAGCTGATCCTGTAGATTATTTTCACTCATTTTTATTTTCTTAAAAATCAACCAGTTAAGGACATTTTTATTAACTTTCAATTTCATTGTCCCTATAACTAGCTATTTCCCACACATAATAGTAAATTTCCCCTCTTAATTATATAAGCAAACTTAATTTTGTCATAATGTATGTAATTTCCAGAGTTGGGGAAGGAGGGGTGACTTAACTTTTATAATTACCTTAATGGAAAGGGGAATTAAATTCCAGTTTTGTATCTCTTTTATTGGTAGGGACTTTTTAAGGAAAAAAATTAGGAAGTTTTTTGTGGGTATAACAATTCACATTGTTGTAAGTTGCAGTTTATTTTGTATTTTTGGTTCTATTTACTTCACTTTGCTTAATCCGTTACATTTATGGACCACAGTTTGTTTAGCTATTTCCTCATCAGTGGACATTTATTTTGTTTCCAATTCTTGGCATTCTCAAAAAGTGCTATTATACAGATTTTGGGATATAGGAATGAAGACTTTCTTCTTTTCAGTGCTCTATTTGGGATATTAAGCTATTAATGCCTTTACGGTATATTTTTGATTCTAGATTAAAGGGTATGAACATTTTTAACACTTTAATTGCATGATTCTAAATAATTTTTCAGAATGGTTGTACTGATTCACAGTTCCATCAACAGTGCACTTAATGTGTGTATTTTCCTACAACCTCTTCAATATAACTATATCCATCTTTTGAAATTTTTGTCAGTTTGCAGGGTGTGAGATAAAACCTTAAAGAGTTTTTTTGATTTGCAGTTCTTTCATATGGTTAAAAATTTGCAATTTTTCTGGGAATTGGTAGTTTATGTCCTTGGGACATTTATCTTTTGGAGGACGGCTAAAGTAGGGGTTTTTTTGTTGTTGTTGTTAAGGGCAAATTAATCAATGGATTGTAAATAAAAAATGTTCTTAACCCTGTGCACTAGAATGAACAAACATTAGAATGCTTGGGTTTAAATCCCTCTTTTGCCACTTAGAACCTGCATGACCTTGGTAAAAGTCTTCTGTTACCTCATCTTTAAAATGAAGGGATTAGAGTAGATGATTTTTAAGGTTCTTCTGATTAAAAAATCCTATGATCCTATTTGTATCCTCAAATTCATGTATATCTTGGACTGATAGCTCTACATAAATGCTATCTTCCCTTGTTATCATTTTAGTAGCTACTACCAGCCCCAACAAACGGCATTTTGAGAATTTATTCCATATTGTATTTTATAGTCTAATTGACATGAATTCTCATCAGTACTGGTAGAACATACAGGCAGAACAAACCATGTAGATTAACAAGGATTTATAAATTAATACTATATGCTAGCTATTGCATTATAAAGAGGTAAAATGACTTCTTCATGGAACTTAACTCATGTAATTGTGGGCCAGAGAGCTTAATCAGCGCTGTTACAATTAATATTTTTGTTTAGGGAAAAAAACAAATGATTTAAGAACTGTTTAAATTGTAGGTGCACTTATTTGATTTTTGGTTCTCAATAATAATCTTTACACAAAGACTCTAATATCACATAATATAGTCTCTTCAGAAAACATTGTGATGCCATGTAAATTTAATGTTATTCATTGATTAAAAAATTGCCCCTTGCACCTCTCTCTTTAATCCTTGCTACTCCCCCTGCACACACACCCCACATCCCATTTTTAAAATCATTGTTAAAAAGTTGACCAGATTTTTGCTACTAAAGGGACTTCTTATAATTATAGGATTATACATCCTATAATCTTCACCATAGCTTTCTTTTTGCTGTTCTGGCTCTAACAACTTATCCTTTGAATAAGTTATAGAAATTAGAATGGATTAGATAG
This sequence comes from Myrmecobius fasciatus, assembly GCA_023553655.1. NCBI lineage: Eukaryota > Metazoa > Chordata > Mammalia > Dasyuromorphia > Myrmecobiidae > Myrmecobius > Myrmecobius fasciatus. Next base: position 15,494 of record JAJPUD010001074.1, on the reverse strand, counting down.
AGAAATCACATATTATATGGGTCAGAAATATTGTTTGGGTTGTGTAATAATATTAGAATAGCGAGCTCTTTTTGATTTACCTTCTCCCACTCCTGGACTACACAAATAAAATTCTGGCTTGAGCAGTAAGATTTGTCAGTACTTGTAAGATTAAATACATTCAATATATATTTGATAGTGAAAAGAAAAATATAATGTGATCCTAAGTTGTTGTTTCATCCATTTTGTTAAAAACTTTAATTTCTAGGAGAAATATTAAGCATATTTTAAAACTTAGGGCTAATTGCTCATTTCTCTTTGCTAATTGTTGAAAATATAGAGAATTCATATGCTCCCCACACATTTTTCAGAAATAATAAATTTTCTTAAATTTCATCTTTCTATATATATTTTTTCTCATATATATTTTTCTTCCCCAATAATAAAAACAATTTAAACTTTCCTCCCCAAATTTCAGTTCCAAATTCTCTACCTTCCTCATTGACAAGGGATATAATTTGACATGGTTGTAGAGTAGACTGTATGTGTAGTCATGCAAACTATTTTTCCACATAAGTCATGCTGTGAAAGAAAACAAAGACAAAAAACCAAACAAACAAAAAGAAAGTATCTTCATTTCTGCATTTAGGTGTTACTATTTTTTTCTCTTGAAATCTTTTCACAAATTTAAAGGATGGTACAGATATATGTATGTATAATTATTCCTCAAAATGATAGAAAGCCTATTCTAATTCAGAAAATGATTAGTGAGAGAATAGCAATGATAGAGAGCAGCTAGATGTTGCAATGCAAAGAATGCTACATCTGCACTCAGGAAAATATGGGCTCAAATTTGCCTCAAGACACTTGCTAGCTATGTAATTTGGGGCAAGTCACTTAACTTTGCTTGCCTCAGTTTCCTCGTCTGTAAAATGAATTGGAAGGAAATGATTTAACTACTTTTCTTTGCCAAGAAAATTCTAAATACTATGATAGTCAGAAATGACTTAAAAAAAAATTAGAGGGGACTATATAGGATGAAATGGGGATGCTTGGATATGACTTGGGTTGACTTGGCAAGGAGATAGATTAATTTCATGTGAGACAAGTGAAGATAGTAGTAAAAGGCATGTTAGATATGTGAGATGAAGAGATATTAAAAGGAAGATCTTGTTTAGCTTGTTTTTTAAAGCAAAATATATTGGATTCTCCTATCAAAGATGTGTGAGGCTTTAAGAGTGATGAAAAAGTTTAGAAAAAACTGGTATGGTGAGATAGTGAATCAGGGAATGAGGTATAAAAGAATTGCTTTGCCATAGTGTGAAGACCTAGTAATGAGATTACGTAACAAAATTAGTAATGGGCCTATACAACATTATTTTGTCTATGTCTTTTTCTTTCTTTCTTTTTTTTTTTTTTTTCCCCCTGGCTTAATTCAGGGCAAAGGAGATAGATTGTGGGAATAATCTGAGGCAGGGTTGTCCTAGAGTCAGCTTCATAGAGCTCTCGAGCAGGTTGCTAAATTATCAGTGTAAGCATTTTCATCTTAGAAATCAGCAAATGCTATATACATCAAGTCTTTAATTTTTCTTGATTATATGGACTTAAGAAAATGAAGTATTCAGATTAAACTTTATAAAGTCTTGGGGGGAAAAAAAAACAGTTCTATATTGTCCATCTTTGTAATGACAGTATTAATCTAAAAGTTAAAGGCAAAATTCAACTGTAAAATCAAGTCATTCACTTATACTATTGATGACTTATTGGATAGATTATCTGCTTAGCATTCTTTATCTTCAGACTGGAAACTTCAAACTGGAAACACAAAAACCGATTTTTAATATTTCAATAAAAAGGTTAGTGTGAATCAAGACAGCAAGAAAACTTGAAAGGCAAGATTTGGTTTAAATTAGTACATTGAATCAGAGAGGTACTGCTGTTCTTAAACCTAGCAAGGAATGGAGAACAGAATGGAACTTATCCTGGGGCAGATTGGGAACCCCAAAACATTTCCCAAATTTTAATGTTTTTATACTTAGTGTAGTTTGATTGCAAATACCTGAATGTTAGGTATAGTTGTATTGAATGTAAGTACGAAAATATCTTTCCTTTTGGATTTTTAATTGCTATAATTTATTACAAGTAATTACTGTGCATGTGAATATAGAAATTCATGTCAAAATAACTGGCTACCATAGACTATAGGACAACTCATATCAGATATGTTCTCTTATAATAGCTGAGTATTGGTATTATAGTATTACCTTATTTTGCCACTGTTTCTTAGAAAAACACTTAACTGATATGCTTATAAAGTGAAGTTTCTTGTATTTTATTTTTGTGTTTTTTTGTATTTAGATTTTGCCAAACACACTGAATTCCTAGAAGCCATCAGTAGTGCATTAAGGACTCTCTTGCAGATAATGGCATCCAAGAACATTTCTCAAGTGAGGTTTTGTCTTTCTGTATAAAATTTGATGTGATTTGCAAGGTATTTGCTACATAAACAAGCAAAGTTTGATGCTTTATTTCTGAACTTTGTTCTTGCTAACAAATTCTTTGAAGTAGAAAACTTTTAGGAAAAAAAGCTAGCATTTATAACACACTGAGATTTTGAAAAGCCCAAGATCATACAGATTGTAAGAGTTGGAGGCAAGATTTAAATACAGGTCTTCCTGACTTCTGTTCTAGTGCTCTATATTTACTGTGTCACCTAGCTTCTGGCTTTACAGATAATCATCAGGTTCTTTTTTTCAAGGCATCTATAATCAATCATTTATAAGTGGAAGTTGTGTTGCAGTAGTTGAATTAGGGGAATTTTTCTGTCGACTTGTTTTTTTGAAATGGAATTTTGTTTTGTTATTGAAATAAAGGGGTGTATGGATAAGTGGGTGTGGGTGGTGTTTAAATCATTTTTTAATCACGTATTTGGAGAGTTTTAAAATAGAGAATATCGAAGAGAATTTTAAAAGTTTGAGTTCTAAAACATGACTAATTTTGGAATTTTAATCAGGTTTTAAATTAGAGAGAGTCATAGGCAGTGACTATTTAAGTAACCATTTGTTTTAATCTCTAAAATTAAATGAATAAATTCATTTTTACTTCAGATGGAGGAAAAAGCAGGTAGAAGGTTTAAACTCAATGGACAATAACTGTAAAGTGACTGAGTACTAATTGAATATTACTTTGGTGGGGTCTTCTAGGTAGCGCAGTTGATAGATAGAGCACCAGCCCTGAAGTCAGGAGGACCTGAGTTCAAATCTGGTCTCAGATACTTAACACTTCCTGGCTGGGTCACCATGGGCAAGTCACTTAACCCCAATTGCCTCAGCAAAAAAAAGGGGGGGGGGAATATGAGAAAAGTCAAGTAATTCTCTATTGGGAAGTAATTCTTAGTCTTATAATTTTAAGTTATGTCTTTATATATCTTGCATATAAGATCTTATTAGAAAAACTCGATATAAAGATTTTTCTTGTTACTTATTTCTGTTATAATTATAACTACATATAATTGTACAGACTTTTTTAAATTTGATATCAGAATTGTCCATTTTATTTTGTATTCTTCTCTGTTGCTAGGTTATGAATTCTCTCTATAGAGCCGAAAGATAATTTCATTATTTCTTCTTGGCTCCTCTGATTTTATTTATATAATGTGCTCTTTTATACATAAGTCATGTATCCATTTGAAGCTTTAAAAAATATATATATGAGTTATTGATCTGAACATAATTTTTGCCAGATTGCTGTTCCATTTTCCTGGAAGTTTTTGTCAGATAGTGATTCTTTTTCTCCAGTAAATGAGGTCTTTGGATTTATCAAACATACTACTGTGTTCGTTGTTTCTGTATGATATCTGCTTAATCTATTCAACCTATCAACCTCTCATGTTTTTTAATCAGTACCAAATCATATTAATGATTGATGCTTTGTAGGATAGTTTGAGATCTGGTGTTGATAAGATTCCCCTCTTTCCCCACTATTTTTCATTTTTAACATTAAGATTCTTGACCTTTTTGTTTTTCCATATGGATTTTGGTATTTTTTCTAGCTCTATAAAACATTCCTTTGGTAGTCTGATTGACAGCACTGAATGAGTAAGTTAATTTAAATTGTTTATTTTGGCTTGACATGTGTGTAATGTTTCCTAATTATTTAAGTCTATCTTTATTTCTGTAAAGAATATTTTATGGTTTTAATATAGTTCTTGTGGGTATCCTAGTAGGTACACTGCCCTGTATTTTATACCTCCTGTAATTATTTTGAATAGGATCTCTCAGCTCTTCCTGGGTTTTTGTTGATAACAGTAGTCCAGGCACAAGTTGATGAGAATCTGAACTAGGGAAAAGGAATTGAGGTGAAGTGGTAAGACATAGTGATTAGAAGAGTGATGAAAAATCAGAGTTGGCAGATTTGGGTGATTAGTGTCATCTTAACCTTTTTTTAATCATAGATCCTTTTGGCAATATTATGAGATTTCTGGACCTATTTTTAAATGCATACAATTAAATATGTAGAATTATAAAGAAAACCAAATTTGTTGATATATAGTTATCAAAATTATATATTAAAAACAAAACAAAATAAAACAAATTCATGGACTCCAGATTAAGAACCTCTTTTTAGATTTTGGCCCTCTAATATTAGATTGAAGAGAATACACTTTTTTGTCTTTCACTTTGCTGTATTTATTAATAAATTTATACTTATGTAATATGCTTTGCTTTACTTACTTATAAGAATATTTGGTACTGAAATGTTCAGTTTTCAGTGGTTAAAGTTTTTTCTCAGAATCTGTACTTTAAAGTCTAAATTTGAGGAAAACTCATCCAATGACTTGGAAATGAAGTTGATTTCATTAAGTGCTTTTTATTTGACACTTCACTTTTTTTTTCTTTTTTTCATTTTATATAGTTTTTGTTTTTCCAAGTACATACAAAGATAGTTTTCAACATTTATCATTGCAAAGCCTTGTGTTCCATATTTATCTTCCTCCTTCCTTCTTGTTCCTCTCCTAGACAGCAAGCAACCCAATATAGATTAAACATAGGCAGTTCTTCTAAACGTATTTTTATATTTGTCATGCTATATAAGAAACATGATCAAAAGGGGAGAAATGTGAGAAAGGGGAAAAAAAATAAGCAACACACAAAAACAAAAGTTGGAAACAATATGCTTTGATCCACATTCAGCTTCCATAGTTCTCTCTCTAGATGCACAAAGTTCTTTCCATCACAATTCCATGTATTAGAATTACCTTGAATCACCATATAATCAACTATGAAAGACTTAGTCTTTTCAAGCCTCTCTGAAATCATCCCACTGATTGTTTCTTACACAACAATAATATTCCATAGCATTTCCTATACCATAGTTTATTCAGCCATTCTCCAATTGATGGGCATCCATTCAGTTTCTAGTTTATTGTCACTACAAAAAGGGCTGCCACAAACATTTTTGCACATGTGGGTCCTTTTCCCTTTTTTTAATGATCTCTTTGGGATATAAGCCCAGTAGAAACACTGCTGGATCAAAGTTTGATAGCCCTTTGGGCATAAGTTTCAAATTGTTCTCCAGAATGGATCAGTTTATTAACTCTATCAGAAATGCATTAGTGTCCCAGTTTTCCCACATCCCTTCCAACATTCATCATTATTTTTTCTTGTCATTTTAGCCAACCTGAGAGGTGTGTAGTGGTACCTCAGTGTTGTCTTAATTTATATTTCTCTAATCAGCAGAGATTTGGAGTATTTTTCATATGACTAGAAATGGCTTTAATTTTAACTGAAAATTGTTCATATCTTTTGACCATTTATCAATTGAAAATGGCTTGTATTCTTTGAGTCAATTTTCTATATATTTTAGAAATGAGGCCTTTATTAGAGACACTGAATGCAAAGAATTTTTCCCTACTATCTGCTTCCCTCCTAATCTTGGCTACATTGGTTTTATTTATGCAAAGGCTTTTTAATTAAATGTAATTAAAATTATCCATTTTGACATGATTCTCTTCAACAATGATAGGTTTCAAAGCAGTTCCAATTGTTCAGTGATGAAGAAAGCCATATACACCCAGAGACAGGACTGTGGGATCTGAGTGTGGACCATAACATAGAATTTTCACGCTCTCCATTGATGTTTGCTTGCATTCTGTTTTCCTTTTCAGGTTTTTTTTTTTTTTTTTCTTGTAGATAAAAGATTTTTCTTGTACAGCAAAATAACTGTATAAATATGTATACATATATTGCATTTGTCATATATTTTAACATAACATGTATTGGACTACCTGCCATCTAGGGGAGGGAGTGGGGGGAAGGAAGGAAAAACTTGTAAAAAGCTTTGCAAGAGCCAGTGTTGAAAAATTATCCATGCATATGTTTTGCAAATAAAAAGCTTTAATTAAAAAAAGTTAAAATAAAATTATCCATTTTGCATTTCATAATGTTCTTTGTTTCTTCCATTAGTTCTTCTCTTCTCTACAGATCTGACAGGTAGACTATCTATTGTTCTCCTAATTATATTATCATCCTTTATGTCTAAATCATAAATCCATTTTGACCTTATCTTGGTATAGGGTGTTTTAGATGTTAGTCAATGCCTGGTTTCTGCTATGCTATTTTCTAGTTTTCCCAGCCATTTTGTCAAAAGAAGTTCTTATCTCAGAAGCTGGAGTGTTTGGATTTATCAAACACTAGATTACTGTAGATATTGACTTTTGTATCTTGTGAACCTAACTTTTCCATTGATTCACTACTCTACTTCTTAGCCAGTATCAACCAGTTTTGATGACTTACTTTATAATATAGTTTTAGGCTATCATTCTTTTCTTTTCCATTAATTCCCTTGAAATTCTTGACCTTTTGTTCTTCCAAGTGAATTTTGTTAGTATTTTTCCTAGCTCTGTTTGGCAGTTTGGCACAGCACTGTGCCAATAGATTAATTTAGGTAAAATTGTCATTTTTACAGTAGCTCAGCCTACCCACGAGCTCTTGATAGCCTTCCAGTTGTTTAAATCTGACTTTATTTGTGCTTTACTTTATTTTATTTTATTTTATTTTATTAAAGCTTTTTATTTGTATAACATATGTATGGGTAGTTCCCTAGCATTGATCTTTACAAAGCTTTCCATTACAAATTTTACCCCCAGTCCCCTCCCCTCCCCTAGATGGCAGGAAGTCCACTACATGTTAATAATGTTGAAATGCTTGACAAGTTATGCAAGAAAAATCCTATCTACAAGAAAAAAAGAAAATCAGAGAAAGGCAACACAATGCAAGCAAATGTCAATAGAGATCATGAAAATGTTACGTTGTGGTCCATATTTCATATCCCTCTCTCTGGGTGTATATGGTTTTCTTCAGTGAACAATTGGAACTGGTTTGAGACAATTTTTTGTTGCAGAGAGCCATGTTCATCAGAATTGATCATCATGTAATACTGTTGTTGCTGTGTATAAGGATCTCCTGGTTCTGCTCGTTTCACTCAGCATCAGTTCATGCAAGTCCCTCCAGGCCTTTCTGAAATCGTCCTGCTGGTCGTTTCTTACAGAACAATAATATTCCATAACATTCATATACCATAATTTATTCAGCCACTCTCCAATTGATGGGCATCCCTTCAGTTTCCAGTTTCTAGCCACCACAAAAAGGGCCGCCACAAACATTCTTGCACATGTGGGGCCCTTTCCCTCCTCTAAGATCTCTTTGGGATATAGGCCCAGTAGAAACACTGCTGGGTCAAAGGGTAAGCACAGTTTGACAACTTTTTGAGCATAGCTCCAAATTGCTCTCCAGAATGGTTGGATCTGTTCACAGTTCCACCAACAATGTATTAGTGTCCCAGCTTTCCCACATCCCCTCCAACATTCATCATTATCTTTTCCTGTCATTTTAGCCAATCTGACAGGTGTGTAATGGTACCTCAGAGTTGTCTTAATTTGCATTTCTCTGATCAATAGTGATTTGGAGCAACTTTTCATATGACTAGAGATGGTTTTAATTTCATCATCTGAAAATTGTCTGTTCATATCCCTTGACCACTTATATATTGAAGAGTGGCCTGAATTCTTATATATATATGAGACAATTCTCTATATATTTTAGAAATGAGGCCTTTATCAGAACCATTAAATGTAAAGATGGTTTCCCAATTTGATGCTTCCCTCCTAATCTTGTCTGCATTAGTTTTATTTGTACAGAAACTTTTTAACTTAATATA
>JAJPUD010001073.1:477264-500487 GCA_023553655.1 Myrmecobius fasciatus | reverse complement strand
AAAAACCAATTGTAGAACAATCAAATGCTGATCTGAGTGGTTCCAATTCTAAAGGATACACCAGTATAAGGTGAAATATTCAAATGATTTTTTAAAGTACCAACTATTTGTCAGGCATTGAGTAATTCAAGAATCGTTCCAGGAGAAGGTGAGAATTGAGGAAACTCTGATAAGCTTTGGAATGGAAAAGTGGGATGAGGAGCAGGATGAAGGAAAAGCAGAAATAAAGGCAAGGGCGGGGGAGGAGGAGGAAGGGAGTAGAAGGAGAATGAGATGATGATATAGTATAAGCAAAGGAATTCAGTTAAAATTCCTACACATTCTGAATTTTAAATCTTTCTTTTCAATTCTCCAGTTTTATAGATAAGGAAAATCAGGAGCAGAGATATTACATGATTTATTTATCCAAGGTCATATAGGTAATAAAATGTCACAATCTGCACTTAAAGCCAAATCTTCTGATTCCAAGGCCAGTCTTCTTTACTCTCTACTTACAGGGTGTGGGAAATTGGTATAATTGGTCCCTTTTCCTCTTTAAGATTCTAAGACTTTGGTTCTATGAACAAAGAAAGAATATTGAAGTAATTAGTCTGACTGAAATGGAGGGTGTACATTCAACTTAGTATAGAAAAAATCCAAACCATGTCAAAGCCAAATTTAGAAGACCTTCTCATTAAGGCAACCAGCAGCAACCTGCTATTTGAAGCTCCCAGAATAAGGGAGTAACAGAATCGAGATGTGCTTTAGGAGGAAGACTAAAATGAAAGAACATGTAGGATATTACTGAAGTGAGAAGAAAGCCGAGTCAGAATAACTAGCTAGGAGGTTGGTGTAGGAAGCTAGATAGGCAGTAATGGGTACTTAGATTATTATGGTAGTAGCAGGAATAGAAAGTAAGAAGCCAAATCCAAGAGATGTTTTAAAGTAAGAATTGAGAGGTTACAGGGATGAGTTAGCTCTAGGGGATAAAAGAGCTGAAAGATTGAAAGGATGTATAACTATGAGTCTTCAGGCCTGGGAAGCTCTAAGAGTAATGGAAATGGGTTTGGAACTGGAATAGAGGGAGACAGAAAATTCTATTCAAGAACCAACTGCTACCCAAAGGCTCTCCTATTTCTCTCAGCTGTTAGCAGCCTCCTGTTTTACTTTATGCATATTTCAATTATGTTTTTATGTCTACTTTGCCTCCTCCAAAAGAATGTAAGTTCTTGAAGGAAAGGATTGCTTATTTTTTGTCTTTTTATACCTAGCATCTTGTACAATGCCAGATATACTGAATAAATGCTTGTGGATTGATTGATTGTAGACAGTTGGAAATGTACAACTGGAGATTGGAAAAAAGTCTGGGGTGAATATACAAATAGTCATTTTCATAGAGGTGATAGTTGAAGCTATGAGAATAGATGAAATCTCTGATGGCTAAACAGTAAGTGTCTAATAAATAGTTTTGCCTTGTTGACAAGAGGATCAATTGAGATAACATGGAAAGTGCTTTGTAAGACTTAAAATACTATATAAATTCTAGTTATTATTATTATTATTATTGACACATGTAAGATAGTTTGTGAAAATGTAGGTGATCGTATCTCAGGATGCCAAATAGCCAGGCAATTCCATGGGAAAGGAATAATGTCTGGTATCAGAAATATAGTAAACGAGATGAAATGTATTCAATCTGATGATTTCTGGCATTTTAAGTGTCAATCCTGACAACTTCATGGTTTGCACAGCTTGTCAGCTCTGAAGAATAGCATTTCAAGCTCTGCTCTCTTCCCTAAATCCTTATATTAACTCTGCTTTATTTCAGCAGCATTCAAACCTAGATTTAGCATTCTGCTGACCAAGCACTTATTAATTGCCTACTGTGTGCAACTCCCACAAATCACATTTGGCTCTTGAGAGAACTGCTGGCAGCAGGAAGAAGAGAGGACTAGGTCTAATTCAGAATACGTTGGCAGATTTTGACAGTGTGAGCTACAAACACAGGTGCTAATTCTGCCCCTAGATGCTAATACATGACTTCTTCATACACACTCCTATATAGTCACATCTCACAGCGAAATTTGGCCCTCCTTTGAAAATACGACCCTTATTTAAGTGGACTCATCTTTGTTCAGCTGCTGACTGATCTGTGATGGCTGCAGCGATATACTTTATCCCTTGCTCTGTCTACCTCCAAAGATAAAATAGATAGGAGTTTATCTATTCATTTATGTAGCTGCACTTCTCTCCCAGGCCAGACACATCCTGCAAATTTAGTGGTGTATGCCTGAATTCTAGATTCTGGATAAAGGCTTTATTATAACCAGATGCTGCTGAGCTCTTGGAAGTTTGGCTTCTGTACAGTTAGAAAAGCCGTTGCCGAAGTGAGACCAGGAATGATTCCCTATGATCATGGCTACATTCAATTTTTTTAAAATCCACAAAATTTATCTACTCTGTAATTACTATAAGGTGATGGGTCTTACTCTGAAATCTTTATATATATATATATATATATAAATCAGAAATTCATCTTTTAATATCAGAAATTTTAAAAGCTCTTTTCTGAAGCTTTGGGTCAATTTTTCCACATCATTAAAAAAAAATGGGTATTCATTCTCTTTGAGGGAAAAAAGATATATTTGCTTGGCAATCCTAAATTCTAAAAGGTCACACAATTATGTCCCTAATCTTGCTGTGGTATCAGGCAAAAGCTCCTGTTGAAGTTTTTGATGACTTTTTAAGATGACACTATTTAGACATTGACCCTGGAGAAAGGTAGCCTTGGAGTTAGGCTTAAATCCTGTGTCTGAAACACACTGGCTCTTCAACTCTCACTGACCCAGGAAAATCTCTAAAAATGTGAGTTACCGATGAGTTGTCTAAATTGATGAAATTACAGGTTGGGATCCAGAAGAAAACAAAACTACATGAGCATCTTTTATCTCACAACCAGTTGGAGATCAATCCCTGAATACACTTTCACAAACAATTTTAAAATGAGTGATTTATTTTACGCTGAGATTTGTTTTCCTCTTTCTTCCCCTCAGCCTTCTAACCCTTTCTCTTCCCTAGCAGGAAAATCAGGCTTTTATGCTTCATTAGCTTATATGGAGGTTGGGGGCAGGGAGATTGTAAGAATCCAAGTTAAGGTAGCAAGTCTTTCCTGATCCCCCGCTGGGGGACTAGAAGATAGAGTCCTGCTCTCATGATATTTACCTAGGGCACAAAATTCTCACAAAAGTAATTAGAAAACAATACAAGACAGGATTTAACCTGGGTTGTGGGATCCTGATTATAGGAAATAAAGACAGACTGGAAAGCTAGTGTGCCATAATGAGCATGGACTTGGAGTGAAGAAGTGGGTTCCAATTGTGTCTTGAGTACTTACTAACTAGCTGGTCAAATTGTTTACCTTCTCTGGGTGCACATCTATAAAATGAGAGGATTGACCTCTAAGGTGCTTTCCAGATGTAATTCTATGATATTATAAATCAAGGAAGATTTTCTGGCAGGTGTGACATGAACTGGGCTTTCAAGGATAGTTTTTGCTAAGGGAGAGGAGCAACTTCATGCTTGAGTTGGCCAGAGGAATTATCTTGCTTCTTCTGCCAGTGTTTTGACCCTGTAGGAAAATCTGGAAGGTGTGAGTTTGATGGAGAGAGGAGGGCAGAGGTATGTATTTGTGAAGGTTTTGGTTAGCTTTTGGGGGCCTAGAAGTGTTATCAAGAGGCTGTGGGTGACTATTGGGGACCAAGAGAGACTCCAAGATGGGTAAAAGGATGATTTCTGCTTCTCAGGATGTTAGAGATTTGCAGCCTCCTCCCTGATTCCAAGGGAGAGAATTAAGCCATCATCTCTTTTATTTTAAATTAAATTAATTTATAAGTATTGAGGAGACATTCTCTTTTGTTTTCCTAGGTTCTGTTGTCTGTTCCAGCAGCAATTACCTTGGGACCCAAGCCCTTTCTGGACACTAACCATCTCATGGTCAGAGTTCTTTTCTTATTTGTTAAAGGACCTCCCTATCTAAAGGATTTTTAAAATCCCAACTTCATGTTGTTCTATGATGTTTCATTTAATTAATCTAATTAATGGGAAATGTCTCAGAGGGTGGATGGAAGGAAATTAAGACCTTTAAACAATTATTCCCACCCTACCCCAGTTTTTTCTCCCATCCTGAAATTCTCACCCATAACTGTTTTTATTTTTTTTTATGGCACTGTAAAGTACCTTTTATTGTAATTATTCACCTCCATGTCTAATCTCCCCTTATTAGATTCACTTCAATTCCACAAACATTTATCAGCATCTACAATGGGCCAGGCACTGTACTATACACACACACACACACACACACACACACAGAACAAAATAAACTTTAACCTCAAGGAGCTTACACACTGGCACAAAGACTGGGGTCTTATTTTGGTGTGTTCTTTTGTTTTGCTTTGTTTTTGTCTATCCTCTTGAGCACAGATTTCAGAACCTTAGATACAAAGACTTCAATAAAAATTGTTGACTGTGTTTCAGATTATCTCATTGACAAAGTCAAATATATTTGCCCACAGATTCCTCACATCTTATACAAATCAACAACCAGCAATTAGAAGAATACCACATTTGTGTTCAGGCAATACAATTTACAAAGCCATTAAATAACTGGTTCTGGTTGACCCAGGTGGATGACTTTAGGAATAGCCCAGGTAAGGCATAGAATTTGAACTGGAAGAGAATGAATAACCTCATCCGACAAATGAAAAACAGACTTAAGGAGATTTAATAGCTTATGCTCTGGTACCAAATAGTGAAAAGTCAGTCACCAAATTCACAAGGCATCAATATATATGTATATTGGTAGGTCAAGGAGTCATTCTTTGCTGTTTCTAAGAGGTGACTAGTAGAGTTGATTTCATGAACTGGTGAATTGGTGAAGGCTAAGAAGGTTGCAGTACTAGTAGGCAAACAGACTAGTTAGATGAAAATAGTCTTTAAAAAATAAATAGCAACAACAACTAAAAAAAAAACCCACCTAAAAAATTGATGGAAAGAAGGAAAGGAAAGGAGATAAAAGAAGCAGTGGAAATGGGACCAGGAAAGGCTTGGGGAAAAAGTTGAGGTTGCTCGGACTGAGTCCACAATGAAAATCTTTTCTGAGCCTGAGACAAGTGGCAACCATATGTGGAAGCAAACAAAGTTTTTACTACTCCCTGCAAGAGATAATTTGAAGAGCTCTATTTTTCTTGCCAGTTGGCTTAGAAGGGAACAGGGAACAATAGATTCGAGCTGAAATAATTTGCATTTATGATGAACACAAGGAATATCTACCTTGCATTTTCCTAAAAAAGAAAAATTAAACCTCGTTTTTAATTAACTGATAAACTATTAATCAAATTTTTGCAATGTTAGGTGACACATTATTCATTTAGATAGAATGACTGTGAACTTAAACTAATCAAATCTGATTTGCCCACATACGCTTGATTGAAATACATTTTAACTAGCATATACAAAGAGAAAATCTTGGATTTCTTACCTAATCTTCAGAGTATACTGCTGAGTTAATAAGGGCAGTTTTTTTTTTTTAAATGAGACCACCATTTCTTAATCTGCATATCAAAATCAAGAGCAACTTAATTGCAAAACACATATTCCTGAAATCTAATCATTATACTGCTTTAGGGTATTTTATTGAAGCATGTTAAATTATGGACAGAATATTAATGATGAAGCTAATCAAACCCAATTAGTCACTTCTAACAATAGTCACATAAATATACAAGTCAGGTACTAAAGTACTGTAGATATGATTTTTAAAATTTTTAATAGAAAATGTATGGGATATTTACAGTTAGAGTTTAAAACCTAAAATTATGGGCTATCACTTAAAAAAAATAAGTTGTTGTTGTTGGTGTTTTTAAAGGATCAGCAGCTCCCTTAAAAGATTTAAAGAGGATTCCCTGAATTTTTGGTCTTCACGTAAATTCATATACAGGAAATTAAAGCTTCTATAATCAATCATTCATTTCATTCAAATAAGCTGATTTTCCATATTCATAACCCTATATTTGTACTTTAAAAAAAAATCTGCTTTCTGACTCTTCCTAATGCTTGTCTTTATGAAAGATTGGAGACCTTAGTCATTGAAAATCATAGCCGAAGCTAGGAACTTGCTGGTGTGCTGATTCCCGATACTGCCCTTCCAGTGCTTTTCTACTGAAGGGGCAAGAAAATTTGAGTTTCCTTTGGTTTTTATACTCCTCTCCTCACCCTTTCCAGGGATACACATACTAGCTTGTTTCTCTGGCATTAGGGACCCTGCCTCAATGGGAAGACCAAAATAGACCAAATTAGATGGTAGCCCGACAGTTGGTACAAGATGTTCAAAGATTACAAGGGTGTTCATTCCATGCTGTTCTTGGGGACTCACTGGGGTAATGAATATTAATCTTTTTTCACCACATCCCAGGGTCAATTCACAGACATAATGTTATCATTCAAAGTCAAAAGAAAATTTCTGCTAATAAGGTGGGCATTTCCTGACTTGACTTTGCCTGATTGCTAGTCCTGCAGGCTTCATTAACAGGAACTAGGTGGGTTGTAAAGGTAGAAATATGGCTCAAGGGAACTTAATAAAACTAATACGTTAAACATGTAATCTTGTAAGGGTCAATTTTGGATCCACATGCCTAATTCTCAAAGCCAGCTTGGCTTTTCTTGGTTCTTCGTATACTATCAGAAGCAGCACTTTCTCTACAGCATGATCCAAGAATTTGTATTTAAAATATGTTGATCATCATATTTAATCATAATTGGTGTTTTTGGTCATCCTATCTATTTTCTTTATTCATTTATATTCATTTATAGCCAATATAAGTGGGATCCATCAGCTTCATCAGATTGCCAAAGAGGTTCATGAAACATAAAAAGGTTAAGAATCACTGCTCTGAGGGAATAGTTAAAAAAGCAGGCTCTGGGAGATGTCTAGATGAACTGATCCCAATTTGACCATGTCTTCAGACTGGATAAAACAGGCACTATCAATTCACCTGTCCTACAATATCAATGCTATCGCTATTCTCTGAAAATCATTTCAAATCAAATACCTTCTAAACCCCAACTTCCCTCCCTGGAAATGGCAAATAATGAATTTTTCTAGTCCTAAAGCTATAGCAATACTTAAATTATGGCTATTATGGAAAGTCCATAAATTTGTTTTAGCAGTTTAGTCACCCACCCCACCCTTCTATTTCAACACTTCTAAAGGTATCTTGTCCTCACCTATCTTGTCAGGGAAGGAATTAATCTGAAAAATTTACTTCATTTTAAGATTAAGGATATAACCTGAAAAAGATAAAAGAGGGTACCAGGACATTGGTTTATTGTAAAGAATTAATCTATCCATTAAGTTGTTTGGTTTTTGTTTGTTTGTTTGTTTGTTTGTTTTTGTTTTGTTTTGTTTTTGAGGGGGGTGGAGAGAGAAGGCGTATCAACTGCATATCTGGTCCTGCACTAGTCTGTATTTGTGAGAGCAGAAATATGGCATTGTCAGTGTCTTTAGGGATCATTGAGTCTAGTTGTAGGGCCAGGAGTTGTAATCTTTTACAATAGAAAGCAATACAGACAGAAAATAATTAAGAGTTCTGTTGTGTGGAAGAGAAATGTTATGAGTATTCTACATTGAGAAACTAGTGATAGATCAGTCAGGGAAGGCTTCTTAGAGGCACCAGGAATTTCTGGTCCTTGAAGGATGAAGTTTGTGTCCTTATTTCCATTTGCCAATTTTTGAGTGTTTGGGGAATGGTGGTGGTGGTGGAAAAATGATAGCAGCTATTTTTGAGGAGAGGATTGATGATGGACTTATATCTGGGAGCAGTGGAAAGTGTAGATAGACAGGTGTCAGGGAATGGTGAAGACTGGACATGTTGGGACAGGTGGGCAGGGGCACAGTGTGTCCCAGCATGTTCACAGGTGGGGCTCTAATTGAAAAAAGTTGGGTAACACCCCACCGCAGCTGCAGCCCCAAGGGAGCGTTTCTGATCACAGGGGAGGAAAATTAGGACTGGGTAATAATCTTCCCATAGTTTCAGTTGCTAAGATTATATGAAAAATAAAGCTGTCCTTTATCTCTGGTCCTTCATCTTTAGGGCATAAAACTAAGAGGGAATTTAGAACCAAGAAGCTCCCAAGTAGATCAGAGTTTGTTAGTCTTCTGCTTGAGCCTCTTTTCTGCTAGAAAAGGACTAAATGATCGTTGTGTAAACCTACATAGGTGTATACAAAGTGCAAAGTGTTTTGTAAAGCACTTTCTCATTTATCATTTCTTTTGATCCTTCCCAAACTGTGCAGCAAGTCTTATGATTCCCATTTGACAGGTGAGGAAACTGAGGCTCAGAGGAATGAAGTGGCTTTGACTCTGAATGTCAAAGAACTGGAAGGGAATATAGAGATTATTTAGTTCAATCTCCTTATTTTACAGAATGGGAAACAAATGAAAGGACAAATGAAAGGAGTAATTTGGCCAAGGGACAGTGAGGGGCAAAGTAGAGAACCACACAAATTAGTGGCAGAACTTCTAATGAACTCATAGCTCCTGATTTCTGGTGCCGTGCTCTTTCCTATATTGAGGTGCTTCGCCCAGTGCATACAGCTATATGCCTTTTAAGGCAACATACACCTTCTTTATTGTGTGGGGAGGGACTCTGTATGAGAGAGTAATGACACAGAGGGGCTACTTCAGCATCTCTGGGTGACTGCAACAGGACTTTTGGTACTATGCTATAGTTTAATCAAACTAAAATCTAACTTAATTTTTTTTAATCCCCTTTCCCCCCAGTCAGATGGAGGCCTCCCTCAGCAAAGAGAGACTCATACATTTCCCCAGCAAGCTCTGAATAGAGGAGTTGGCCTCCAAGGGGCTGACTTGTTGCTGCTGTGGGGACTGGAGCACTCACCTGGGGTCCAATTTGCTGCGAGACTAGGGCTGGAAGTTCGAGGAGTTTGGAGAAGGGAGGATGCCGGAGTTTGCTCTTGGTGTTTGGCTCTGCCGGGACAGTGAGCTTGTGTGGAGCTGGGAGGCAAGCCGAGTCTCTCCTCCGTATTTGGCAGGCTTCCATCTGCTCCGAAAACAGACCCTGGGATCTCGTCTTGTTAACAATCTCTCATTGGGCATTGTGGGAGGAAAGAGGGAAGGTGAGTCAGGACCCAACATTTAAAAGGGGCTGCGCACAAGGCAGAGTCACCACTGCTGAGATCAGGAGCAACTCCTGCGTCCGCAGAGGCGCTAGGATGGATGAGTTATTTCACGGGGCGAACACCAGCCCCTGACTCCTCCAAAGTCTCCTGTTTCATCTCTTCAGAGATCCTTTGGCTGCAGAGAGTGCAGTGAGTCGGCTGCAGCTCACTCTCCTGAAGAACAGCGGGACGACGGCCGAATATCCCCTCTTTTCCTTGGCGAGTTTGGACTTCGTGGGACACTCCAAGAACTTCACGAAACTGATGTGCTATGCTTCGGAGACGTGGTCAACCCGTCAATAAGTATGTATAGGGTGTTTGCGGGGTTAGGCGCTGTGGGGAAAACTAAAGAAAGGGAAGCAGGAGGCAGGTCCCTGCCCTTGGGGAGTTTATAATCCCATTGTTTTAGAGGTGGGGGTCCAGGTACTGAGCTTTACCCAGAGGCATACTTATAATAGAGTCTTTTAAAATTACTTTGGTAACTAAACTTTTGGATGGGATCCAAGGTGAACCTACCAGATCCGTTCTAAAGTAAATAGTTATTTCAGTGAGCTTGGAGTGATTTAAAAAAAAAAAAAAATCTGATAGAATTAGAAGCCAAGCCTTTTAGTTCTCCTAAAAAGCAGCTTAAAAAAAATAGTTTTAAAAAATGCAGTATGTCTTTCAGCAAGTAGTGTGTCTGAAACTTCTCTTTGTTGCTCCGTGTAGTACAGTATAGCAAGTATTCTTAACAAAAGCCAGTTAATATCATCTATTTAACAATTTGGGTAATTTCCTGGACAATAACTTAGTGGCACAATCTAACAGAAGTGTTCCAGTCCAGATGTCCAACCTTGTTAGGAATTGCAAAATAATAGGCGAGAAGCTTTGCCCACTCAGAACCTTGTGTCTTTTCTGTTTGCAAAAACAGACGTTGCTCACCCACTTGGCAGACAAATCATTGAATTTGGCAGCAACCTCAGTTTTCCTCATCTGTAAAAGGGGGTTAAATCTTATTTTGAAATTCTCCCATCTTCTGGTTCCCCTTCACAGATTCTACTGTTCTGTTATCTGGGTTCATTTGAGGGTGTCGAATTCTCTCATCTTAAGAAAAAGCATTACACAAACAAAATTGATTAAGAGAAGTTTAGGGCAATGAAAAACTTAATTCGATAGCCGTTTTTATATTATTACGATAAATTGTGTAGACTGCTACAATCCTGTGGATAATAAATAAAGGGAAATTCAGAAGCTCCCAGAGCCAGGTCAATGTAAGTATACACTTTGAAAACAAAACAAAACAAACAACAACAACAAAACTTTCGCACTTTGACTCGTAGAATAGATAACTATAGCTCTTAAATTGCTGTAAGCATGTGAATAATGTGTAACTTTTCTGTCAGGGGATTGACATTGAGTTAGAAAACGCAAAAACAAGTCCAAGTTTGAAAAAATACAAGGTCACCATATAGAGACCTATACTAGGTTCTGGTGTTTTGTAAAAGTAATATCGCTAAAATAATCGTTCAAACTATCCCAAAGCAAAGGGAGATATCTCATGAGGAGGACTGATAATGTGAATTCTAGCACTTAGCAATGACTTGATTGTTGTTGATTCTATATGTTTTTAATACCTCATCAAGGGACAGAGGGCTATTATCCTGAGAATTTTAAAGGTCTTTTTTTCTTTTTCCTTATAGGAATTTCAGGACTCCTGAATGGAGAAAATCATCTATTTTGACGCAGAAAATCATATATGTTGGCAGAGTAAATCATCCACGTTGGCAGATAAAATTAGAGCGGCTGCTCTGAAAATGAGCGCTGAATCTTCGTGGAAACATCTGCCCCACCTAGCTCAGCAGTTCAGGTAAGCTACAACTAGTCCCCTTGGCTTTATGAGCAAAAACCAGGGAGACACTGAGAAAGAGGTGGTGAATCCAGGACATGGGGTATCTTCTATTTTGTACATAGTTCTATTAGAAATGTGAGGAAAGTGAAGAGTGGCACCTAACAAAGGGGATGATCTGATTCCCTGAGCTCGTTCCAAGTCAAATCTCCTTTCTTTCCACCCCACCCCTTCCCCAGATAAGCTCTGACCATCTTTGAGCTGCCAAATCTATTCTTGGGTCCCAAGGGACTCAAAGGTAACACTTCTCCCTTTGGACAGTTCTGAGAGTATTGCCATCTAAGGTGTGGTCAAAGGCAAAGTTGGCCAGTTGTCTCTGGTGTTCACTTACTTTACCATACTATACCCATATTCTAGACCTTACTCATCACATCTCCCTTAATAAAATTAATATGTCCAGTATCTCATTCTAGCAGGGCAATGTTTTCACCAGCTCTCACTTTGGAAAAAACATTTTTCAGACTAATTAATGCTAAACTGTTAATGATAAATAAGTTTGGTAAGGGCTTAACATACATTTTAATAAGATACATTTTCTTGGTTTAAATGGATCTTTAATTATGGAGTTTCAGGTATTTTGGCCACTGGAAGGACTTCTCACTCCTTCATACTTCATCCACTGTGTTTCCGTTCCAGAAGGATACGGCTTCAGTTTGTCTATCCCCAATTCCTTTTTCCTTTCCTTTCCTGGGGGACTGGACTGGATAACCCAGAAATAAACATAAAGGTCCCTTTTAGCATGGTATAAAGAGCTCTAGATTTAGATTCTGGGAAAGATTTGGGTTTGAATCCCGGCCATGACTAGTTGTGTGACCCTGGACATGTTTCTGAGTTTGCTTCTTCCTATGTAAAATCAGGATAGTAGTCCTTTACTTCCATCTACCTAAATGATTGTGAGAAAAGTGCTTTGTAAATCTTAAAGTCCTATGGAAATATGAACCAGTTCCCCACCCCCACCCCCAACTCCTCCCCTACCAGGGCCTACAGCCAAAAATTAGCCCTAAGAGCCAATGCCTTCCACATTCAGCTGGCTGACCACACCCTGGACCCTCTGGCCCCCAAGCACTAAAGGTGCCTTCAATCCAAAAGGTTCCCAAAGATCTAACCAGTCCCAAAGCCCCATGTGTACCCAGGGATCACCAATCACCCTTCCATCTCTCCGAATTTATATGAGTTCCCTCTTTTTTCACTCGAATTACCTTCACACCATCACCCCCTTGGATTTTAACAAATTTTCCTGAACTTCCTTTACAATATAAAAAAATAAATACTAGGTTTGTAACTCATATGCCCATAAGAAATAAGAGATTAATTAGTTTCATTAAGATAATAGTTATTTCCCAACTATTTCCCATACTCTCTTGACAGGCTTTTCATACTTTTGAAGAGTACATATATTGGGAACCCTTGCTCTAATCCCCTATCATACAGTCTATTATGAATCTTATGACATCTGTGCCCAAGGGAGTAGAGGCAAGGAATGGGATATCTGTTCCATTTGTTTTTCCTGTTCTATTTTTGCTTTTTCAAAAAGGAGTAATTTTTTCCTTTTTCTGTCTCCATATCTTCTTCTCCCTCCAAGTAAATTTAAATCAACAAGAATTTATTAAGCACCAACTGCATGCCAGTCACTTTTCTAAGCACTAGGAATACAAAGAAGGACCCCCCTAAAAACTGTCCCTCCCCAATAATCCTTGTCAATCTGTAACTATGTTGTAGATGACAAACCTAATCAAGGGGAATGTTGCTTGTCTAAACAGCAGACTATGTCCTTCCAAATATTTCTCCTACTTCAATAGTTACCAGAAAGTCATGGAATGGGATAGGGAGAGAAACTAAAGGAATTTGATTGGTTGAGGGACAGGTCACAAACTTACCATCCTATTTTTGATCATTGTTTCTGGACTATAATAATAATAATAATATATCTTACACTTGCAGAATTCTAGGCACTTTATAAACTTTAAGATATAATTTAAATATGGGACACTTTGAAAATCATGTTCTCATTTGCTCTTCCTTGTGAAGCAGATTCAAGGCAAGCAGGGTGAGAAGAAAATTCAGATTCATAGAATGCTAGAGCCCCAAGAGAATTTAGAAATGACTTAATCCAATCTTCTCTTCTTTTACAATTTGGAGAAACTAAGGCCCAGAGATAGGAAAGACTTACTTATTCAAGGTCACACAGTGAATTAGCTATAGGGTAGAGATGATAACCTAGTTCTATTGATTCTCCTGCTTTAGGTTCTTTCAATCTCTTTAAGGGCTAATACTTCTCCTAGGAAATTTTCCTCATCAGTGCAGAAAGAAATGGGACTTACATCTTATACTACAAACCTCACAGGTTGGGGAGTCATCAGGAATAGTCATCCTATTGGTACCCCATATCAATGGGAGCAACTCTATATCCAATCATCCCACAACAAATTGGCCTAAATACCCTTCTTTGCGATAGTGGAAGTTTAAAATGGGTTTTTCCTAGGAATATTTCATTCTTCTTTGATTGCTCCTTATACCCCTTGCTGTTGATCACAAGAAGGGATCCTTATAGATCCAATCTTCTATTTCCTAGATGCGAAAACCAAGGTCAAGAGAATAACTTGAGTAAGGTGGATTCTAATCCAAATCCTTAAGAGTGCAACAAGCAATCATTCAACAAGCATATATTAAATCTAGGCACCTTGTGCCAGGCACTGGGACTGTTTATTCAGTGAAGGAAAGAAAACCTTCCTTAGCTAAGGTCGTTTCCATGCCCTTTCTTGTACTCAGGGAGCAGCCTAAAGCAGTGCATGGTATCTTAGCAAATAAACAAAAAGAAAAACAAAACAGTATTTGAAAAGGAGAATGGGTTTCAGAGAAATAACTAGGATGGCACTGAGCTTTTGCTCTTTGGAAGTAGAGGGTACCAATAGCATTCATACTCCTTCAGTAGCAGAGATATGACTGAGTTTACCACCTAGCTAGTTATAAGCAACACCATTAAATTAGGAAGATACCAGAAGGTACCTACTCATTCCCCCTAGCTGTAATACCCATAAGTTCCTGAAATATTCCATCTCCTCCTGCAGGAGACTGACTATGTCTCAGCCTTTCTGCCTTAATTGAACTTGTCTTTAGACAGTTGATTTGAAGGTACATTTTTCTACTATTCATATTTTATGAAGCTTGCCCCTAGTGGAAACATTTTTATTATGTCTCTGGGGTCACTGGGAGACATACTGGTATAGGCACTGAAAATATGGCTTGTGACATGAGTAGACATTTGTTTTTAGAATATTTTTAAAGGTAATTTCAGATAAACAACCAATTTCCTCATAAAATTATAAGCTTCTACTGTAATTTAGGTAGACAAGAAGGATAAGAGAAGACAACATTTTCATATTGGAAAAGAAAATATATTTTTAAAAAACACTTAGGTCTTCTAATATTTCCCTTGCCCACTTTGGCACCATGTACTTATTTTTTTAAAAAGTCAAAAAGTTTAATGGTTTCATCTCAAAAAAGAAAAAAGGACTTACACTACACATTTGCTGTCAGAGGAAAAAATGCCAGGAATTCCTCTTCAGAGACCCTCTTTGCTGCACAACAAAAAATGATGCAGTACAACTGAAAATAATATTCTAAACCTGGTTTATTCTCACCATTAACTATATACAGATAAACTCAGATTTTTAAGAGACACACATAGAAAAAAAGAAAGGAAGGAAGGAAGAAAGACAGGAAAGAAGAGAGGGAGGGGAAGGGAAGGAAAGAAGGAAGGGAAAAGAAAGGAAGGGAGGGAGAAAGAAAAGGAGAAAGGAAGAGAGGTAGGGAAAAAGGGAAGAAGGGAGGAGAGAGGGAAGAAAAAAGAGGAGGGAGGAAGAAGGAAAGAAAGAAAAAGGAAGAAAAAGAGAAAGAAAGAAGCAGCTACAGAGCAAGTATCTTTTGACAAATCACCCATTTTATAAAATGAGAATGGTAATAGAGAACAGTGGGATTGGCTCTGATAGGCCCAGGAATCTGTGCTCTGGGAATAATATGTGCCCCAATATGATCTTCAAGGGCAGCACCCTTCTCTAAATTAGTGTGCCTAATGGAGAACTTTTTTTTGGAAGAAGTGGGGGGTGAAGAAAGGGAGAAGAGGCAATTGGGGGTAAGTGACTTGCTGAGGGTCACATATAAGTGAGATTGGATTTGAACTTGGGTTCTCCTGACTCCAGACCCCAGTGTTCTATCCACTGCGCCCCCTAGCTGTCTGAGAACACTTTAAAAAATGCTTGCCTCATCTCCAAGCCACATAGAAACGGAATCCTACAATCTTTAGGAGCCCGATATCTGGACAATAAGCAATTTTAAGCAACATTTTGGACAAAATATTTTCAAAATTCCCCTCCTTTGCCAAAGTCTCTACTGCAGGTTCTCCTTAAATTATGTTTCACTCACACATTTAAAACAGGATTCTATTTTTAAAATATTCATTTGAAAAAACCTATAGCTGCTTTCACCATTATAGATTTGATATACTTATAACTTCACACAAAGTGATCACACAAACTGAAGGTCACTTGTGGGATGCCCTGCCCTCATTAGTGAGGGCCATTAGAGCAGTAAGAGCAATTTCACATTTCCCTCTTACTAGGCAAAAGGGATTTCTTCCAAGAAGAGTATAAAGAGCTGCTTCCAACTTGTCTCATGGCCTAGGTCCATGTCCATCCCTGAACCTTGACCCTCTTTTATTTTTTTAATTGAGGATCGAAAGATCTACCTTTGCTGCCATGAGGAAAGGAAAGATCCAGCTCTAGAATAAAGTATAATGTAGTCCCCTTCATCAAATTTAGCCTTATCTCTTTCCCTTGAAGTTCATAAATGTGCCCAGCTGTATTCATGAAGATGAATGCTAAAATCCAACAGCCCCAAGCTGTTCTTTATGAAATTATCACTCCTGTGAGGTAGAAATTACTATTTTTCTTACATCTTTCTCTAATGAAGGGTAAAAAACAAAACAAATAAACAAACAAACGAAAACAATCATTGGATACATGCTCATCTAGTGAAAAGTAAGAGTGGTGCATTTCAGGTGAGAGAAGCAAAACAGTTAGACTTTGCTTTGATGATTTTGTCCTTTTCTTTTCAGGACCAGAAGCAAGTCAACAATGTGAGAGAGACCAGGTCATCCAGATCAGGATGCGTAAAAGAAAAAGCAAAAGGAAGAGGAAGAAGAAGCGGAAGCGGAAGCGGAAGCGGAAGCCCAACTGGAAGAACATTCTTCGAAGATGGTTACAAAGGTCGGTCAAATACTCTGCTGTAACAACCCCTCAGTTGCGTTAATCAATACCTAGTGTATATAGCCTTAGCTCATCTGGGGTCTTGAGAGAAGATCAAAAGGAGGACAAGAAATATAAGGGGGATTTGGGGAAGCATCCCTACAATCCTATAAAAACTTAGCAGATGATTTCTACATTGACAAGTTGAGGGATGATTTCTGTACCCCCTCCGGAGAATATGGCCTGAAATAGGGTCATCAAACCTCAGAGTTAGAGAGCTGTTCTGTAGTTCTTACAAGACTATACAATCCTCCTCCTCATTTAACAGATAGAGAATTCATCTTGGGAAGTACTTGCCCAAAATCACAAGAGAGATAAAGATGAGATTTGAACTCAGTCTACTGACTTCAAGTCCAAGATTCTTTTGAAGGGACCTTAGAGATATTCTGGTCCTATTTTTAAATTTGCAGCTGGTGAAACTGAGGCCTTGAGGGCAAACTGGCCTAAGCTCCTGGTCTACTAATTAGCTACATTGTAGAAGTAAGCATCCCAGCCTGCTTGCAAATAATACATGTACCTTGATCGAAAGCATTTGATTTCCTGGCATTTCTAGGAAGGAGGAAATGATAGAGATCATTTTGTCCAAACTGTGTGAGCAGCTTTGGAATAACTGCTACTCTGGGCTCAGAGAGCTGCCAGGCAGTGAAAATAATCAGAACCATGGAGCAATGGGGTCTCTCCAGAGAGCCACACCCTATTTTTTGGCCCAAGACCATTTTCCTCAATGGAGCACTGGCTCCTGGAAACCATTGTACTTAATGGGGCATTGGCTCCTATAAACGATTGTGCTTAATGGGGCATTGGCTCCTAGAAACCATTGTGCCTAACGGAGCATTGGCTCCGAGTGGCTCCAGGTAGGCTCCTGAAGGGGCTATGGAGCCACAGACACTGTAGGCTGAACTCCCTCTTAGGATGGCTGAGTGAAGCCTGTTAAAGAGTCGGTTGCTCAGGGAGAGGGAGGGATTATGCCAGAGCTGTCACTAGACTACTGATTTCATTGGTTATGTCACTTCCCTGTTCAAAGACTTTCCAGTGGTTCCCTGTTCCTAATAGGATCAAATCCAGATTCATTAGGCTGGTGGCCACATTCTATGCCATACTACCTTTTCCAACCCCATCTCCCATCCTTCAAATGATTCAACACTTCAAGGATCTGTAATGTTACTGGTGTGGGAATTCCTTCCACTGAGACAGATTTCAATTCCCTCTGTGATTTAGCCAATGTTCTTTGAGAGGTACTTTTTCCCCAAATTTTCATCTCCACCTGGGGCCAACCTGGCCCTAAGTCTTTATGAACTTAGCTTGGCTGATCCTCCTACAATGGTCCATCCTTGGCCCATCCTGGTAAAGCTTATTCCCCTGCCCCCGAGGCACAGACTTCAAGGATTCCCATTCACCTTCTCCACACCACAGTGAGACTTCTGAAGAGGGTCATTTGAACTGAGCTTCACAGAGGAGATGAGACTTGAACCCTGTCATCTTTCAAAGGCTCAGCTTAAGCCCAACATTCTCCATGAAGTCTTCCCTGACCTACAGTCTCAGGGGACCTCTCCCTCTTGTGAACTCAAACAGCATTTGTTTGTACTGTATTGTTTGATTGGCACTCACATCATATATTGTCCAGTGAGTGCCCTTCTGTTGTTGTCTTATATTGTTACTCAGCTTAATCTATGTTTGAGCCTGGGCTCCCTTGCCAAAGGGTGAGCTTGAGGTTGTGTTGAGGGCCGGGAATGTGCTTTATATGTCTTTGTAGCTCCCAGGGTGAATGTAGTCTAGCATTGGGCTAGGAACATAGTTCTCTTGGGTTGGTACTTATTGTTATTATTTTTTTAAGGCTGGATTATTATTTCTTTGGTTAAGGTCCTAAAAGTAAAATGCTTTCTTCTAGACCTTAGGGAAGTCATAAACACCTCAGCCTTTAGAATTTTTGACATTACTGAACTGTATTCCCCTTTGGGATTAATTCCTTCCTTGGTAGCTAGAGAGGCATGTACAGTGGAGAAAAAGTGGTTTGGGGAAGATTATGCCATGTGCCTGTGTGCCATGCTGGGGAAGTCACAGGGAGAAAAATTGTAGACTAGTACAAGGAGCAACAATGATCTTGTCCTGCAATGGATCAGTAAGCCTCAGAAGGGAGTATGAGCTTTCTGACACTGGAAGCATTCAAATAGAGGTACAGAGAAGCTCTCCCTCCATCCACCCACCCCTCAGCAATATGATAGAGTGGGAGGAAGGACAAGATCATTTCAAAAGTCCTTCCCACATCTAAGTCCTTACTTAAACACTTCAAGTACATTGTGGGTATTTCCAACAAATGTTACAACTCTTATATAAACTTAGAGAGTTGCTGTGGGAAAACTGTAAGATGCTTCTTGGACAACAGACCTATGGCACTGCAGAGGAGCCTGTCCTGAGAGTCTCAGATTTTATAATAAGGGACACATTACAGAATGCTCTGTGATATGTCACAGCATTCAGGAAGTGTGAGAGGCAAAGCTGGGCCATAATAGAAAGGAAAGTCCATGGGCAAAGGGCTTTGCTTAGACTTTAGCATAATGGAAGGGGAGCACTTTGTAGGGAGATTAAAAAAAAATCTCTCCAATGGCACCAAGCTTGCTGCTGCTGTCTGACGGCTGACAGCTGGAGATTTCCCTTTCTCTCTCTTCCCTCCTCCTCATTGCTCACTCTTCCCTGGTTGAGCTCTTTTTTGGAAGGACTTTCCAATTTGTTCAGAGGCTGTGCTTGAAAAGGCACTGGCTGGAATGTGACCCAAGGCACCCGTAACCAAGCCTCTGCAATTAGAGACTTGATTCTTGCCCCTCTTTGGGAATATTGTGACACCAGCATGTGTGACTTTCCAGGTGGCTGCAAAGGCAGCAAGATTTCTTAGGCCAGGGGTATGAGTAGCAGGGGATCAGAGGGAGGAACAGGAAACTCCTACCCAGAAAAGGGCACTTCTCTGGCCCTGAAAGGCAATCTGATGATGACAACAAGGACAGACAGAACCCATTACAGAAGAGCTCATTATTTGAAAAATTGCAAGTCAAGCCATGTCTCCTGACATCAGAAATGGGCAAAAATCTGGCTGAATATGTTTAGTATAGAACTCAAGTATTAGCTTGGTGCCTTCTTACCTTTATACTGCTGGTTTTAGCCTATCCTTTCTTTATAACACCAGCATCATATAGGGGTTTTGTTATATAGACCAATAGTATTGCAACTTGTATTCATAGAGTTTCTTTCATCCGGGGAATGCATCAAGTTCATGCCTATGAACAACACCTACTTCAAGGTAGAAGAAGCAGGAATAGTCAATATTGTTCTGTTTCAGCATTAAACAATTCATTGTAACAAAGAGCAACAAACATTAGCCACTAATTTGGTGACTCAGAGAAGGGATGCAACATGATGTACCCATAGTTGCCCAACTCTCAGCCAAGGGAAGAAGGCACATTTCATTATCTGGTCTTTGGAACCAAGAAGAGTCATTATAACTATGCAGAGTTTGGGTTCCTTTTTTCATTCTTTTCATTTATTGTATATACTTTTATATGCATATATATTATTCTCTTGAATATGCTTGCTTGTTGCATCAGTTTATATAGTCTTCTCATATTTCTCTGAATTTCTCACATTTGTCCTTTCAAATGACATAATAATATTACATTACATGGGTACTGGAAAACACTTTATTCAATCATTCCCTGAATGAAGGGCATCTAGTTTATTTTCAGTTCTTTGATAAAAAAAAAATACAGCTGCCAAATCAAATTTAGTTGAAAAGATCAGAACCATTGCAGTTCCACACTAAATCTGCCTTGTGGTAAGTGAAAATGGTTAGGTATTATCAACTCCAAAGTCACCCTGTCTGATAGTGTAAGCCATAATGTGTAGCCATACATTCAAATCTCTCATCCCAAGGAGGGGAAGCATAATGCATTACCTGCTTTCTATAATTAAGACAGGCCATTACAGTTAGCTAGAAGTTATCTTCTTTTTGGTGTTTATTTGTTTATTTTTTCATTTAGATAATTGTAGTCATTGTATATAATCTGCTCCAGATTGAGTTTACTTCACTCATAAATTCAAAGAAGTCTTTAAATGTTTCATGATTTCCTAATATTACTTCTTTATTTCTGTACAATAATATGTTACGTTCGTACGTGAGGACATGATTTACTCACCCATTCCTCTAGGGGAAGGCACCCGGGTTGTTTCCAATTCTTTACTACAAAGTATATTGACAGCACCTATAAAAAGGTAGAAAGAGCAGGTATGGTCGTCCCCACTGGAAATCCACCGTGAACATGCCTTGTAGCAAAGAAAAACTGAAGCAACAACAACCCAAAGGGTGACCCTGTCAGGCAACGAATGTAAAAAGAGTGAAATTGTAGAGCCCAAACTCTAAGACCAAAAGAAAAAGGCATGGTTCAATACCTATTGTTGGGGGAAAAAATGGTCCTGAAAATTATTCAGCATTTACCTTCTTTTACTTATACTTTACTGTAAATGGTAAATACATTTTTATTTTAGACGGATTTTCTTCATACAAGTTTATTAAAAATCTTTTAGGGATTCTCAAAATTCCTGACCTTTACATATTCTTCATATAAAGTAGTATTGTTATAATCATAGAGAAAGGTTTCCTCAAAATGTTCTCTTCCTTTACATATTTACTATATTCATTGAACTGACATTAGTTTTAGGAAAAAAGTGAACAAAAATCCACCTGATTCTCAACACACAGGGAAGAAGATACCATGCTTTCTAATTTGCTCTTTGGAATCTAGATTGTTCTTTATAAATATACAGACAAGGAATTCTTCAGTTTTTCCTTTTCAATACTAGTCAGTATATGGTCAGAAATCTGTCAATCATGCCTACTAATTTGTTTCAACTTTTAAGACTGAGCATATATTAATAAAACCTTGATTCAGGCAGGAGGAGCATGAATACCATATAAGTACCAACACAAACCAACCCTTTAGTAAATAAAATAAAATTAAATTAAAATTTAAAAAAAGTTGTGAGAAAAGATTACAGCTAAAGGGAACCCATATGAGTGAACAGGCACCAAAATTTAAAATTACAGAAACCCAGTTGTCATTTCAAAAGAGGGATCCTTGCTGCCTTTGACCTATTCTATCACGTACAAACAGGTCACTATATTGATAACTAGAGGTCATTATCATTACTTAGATAGAAAACTTTTTCCTCTCTTTAACCATTAGCAAAAACAACCACTGTGGAGATAGTAAAAATTGGCTGTTGAGAATTATTCAGTTGTAAGACCTTCAGCTCCATTCCACATTGAGGATAGCAATTATTTTAATTATGACATAAAAAAGTAAAATGAGCATGGTTGTCTACATTTTATATGAGGCATCTTGAACATGAATAGGAGAGAAAAAAATTGATCAATAACTAAGCAAAAAGGTGACCATGTCTGAAAGAGCAGACATTATTTGGATTCATATGTCTTAGCTCTCTGGACACAGAAGAAAAGGTGATTTCTGATTTACTCACAGAAAATCATATTGGTAATTAAAAACAATGAAATATCCCACCCCCAGCAAATATTTATCAAACAAAAATAAATGTTGTAAGTCATTAGAGAGAATTTTTCTCCTTAATGCTGAGGGTATTCTAATAAGTCTAGCTCAAGAAAAAAAGAAAAGTCTGAACTCATATATAATATACCCTGAATTAATTCTCTAGTTAATAAAATGCACTTCCAAATAACAAGGGGAACAGTAACCCTGTTTTAAAGGGTAAGCTTTATTGAACCTCATGTTCCCCACAAATCAAGCAAGAACCAGGAAGCAAGTATACTAAACATTTTCTTCACTACCATATTATTAACTATAATATATCATTTAAAGACTTCCTCTAAAAACTCTCCTACCTCTATGACACACTCGTCAGCATAAAGACGAAGGTTTCTCAGTCATTCTACCTCAAATTATGCAAGAGTTTCTTTCTATTTCTTCATGTAATGATCTTCCATTCCATGGAAATTAAAGAAGAAAACACAAGGGGAGGGGCAACATCACTGCATTTGGAATATCCCCACCATTCTGCTCAGCTGGGGGCAGAAGCTATCCTAATGAACTGTCTCCATGTGCTACTTACTACTGGTCACGCTAATGACTCGAGCAGAACTCCATGCCTTCTGCTCTTTTATCCATATTACAGAATACTTAGAGTAGAGAGAAATTTCCATATGCAGGGCCCCTGGTTTCTTTCTGTATTGTTGTAAAACAGGGCTTCTATTCTGCCTGAATGAAGAGCCAAACAACAAGCAGTCGGTTTTCATATTTGGTGCTCTTTGAGGAAGCCTTCTACCAAAGAAAACCCACTTTCCAAAGAGCCGGATAAAAGGGAAGCCTGCATTTAAGAGTACATAGCAAATTGGACCCAGGGTCCCTCTTAGTCCAGTATTAATGGCATATTTTCTTCTAATGATTATCTTACACTTAATGTTCACACAATCTCAGGCTAAAAAGAGCAGTTTTATTTTTCAGGTGTCATTCCTCTACACTTAATGCTCTCTCTCTATGTCTCTGTCTCTCTGTCTCTATCTCTGTTTCTCTGTTTCTGTCTGTCTCTGTTTCTCTCTCTGTCTTTCTGTCTCTATCCCTGTGCCTGTCTATGGGAGTCTCTCTGTCTCTGTCTTTCTCTTTCTGTGTTGCTCTTTTTCTGTCTCTGTCTCTTTGTCTCTCTGTCTCTGTCTCTTTGTCTCTCTGTCTCTGTCTCTCTCCCGCTCCATCTTTCTTCTCTTCTCTTCTCTTCTCTTCTCTTCTCTTCTCTTCTCTTCTC